>RXPK01001548.1:0-105923 GCA_004143645.1 Protaetia brevitarsis
TGAATTAAGATGAGAATATAGACAACCAAATATACAGATCGGCAACTCGTAATGACACAATTCCTTGTAATTTTGATAAATAATGAGCGGCTCATGACTGTAACGTCAACGCAAAATGTCGCGGCAATAAAAGTGGTGTACCTTGTGAATGATGGCAGCATATATTTAAGTTATTATTAATCGATATTTATAAATTTTTTTAATACTCAATATCATTAAAATATAAATAACTTGTAAAAGCATTTCCAGATCTTTTTTTTTTTTAGCAATAGATAGTAATACTAGTAATAGGGAAATAAAATATGAGAACTATAGACAACCAAATATAACCAGACCACACTGTAATGACACAATTGCTTAAATTTTGAAGTAAAACTCAATAAGTGTTCATTTTTTAAGGGGTTAATAAAAATTAAATAATAATACATTAATATTAAATCCGTAATCATTAAATTAAAATTTGTAATATGATCAGTAGAAATTTTCGATTATAATAATCACATGAGAGTTGAAAATGTTGTCCATGATTTGTAATTCTACTCGTCATATTGTCGAATTATAATAATATTCTTCTACATAATTTGTTGATTCGTTCCTATTGCATCTTGAAGCTTTCCAGATTATGAATCGGGTCTTAAAAATATATTTTATATCAACCAAAAACATAAAAATTAGCGATATTAAATTGAAGGACCCTGGAGGGCCAAGGCTTGACTAATGATCCTGTATCGTAAAATTCTTGGACCAATGGTCATCGAGCTCAATATATCTATGTTGTTACATAGCTATAGGGTTTTCAGGAGACTTCGCCGACAAATACATTTTTTTCTTAAAATCGTCCAATAATATTGTTTTTATGGTCCAAAATTATAATGATTAATCTCTCTCAGGACACTGCTACGTAAATTTTAAATACAAGATTTCAATTGTTCTCAAGACGTCTGGATTTTGGTTCCACCTGATGCTGGGTCATTAAAATAAATGCGTCTTCCTCACAAGAAACCATTTTTTTTAACTGAACTGAAAAGTAAATGCATATATTCAGTATTGATACATAATGCATATAGCTTACCTTATTGATTAAAATGCAGTAGTAAAGACAGGATTTAAACATTATCCAAAAAACAAGGAGAAACGCAACGAACAAAACATCATATTAATTTTAATAAAACTAGACGAAAAGTACAGAAATGTGATATAAACAATATGAAATATAACTGACAACTGACAACAAATAGAGATAGTACAAAACTTGTACAGTTATTTGGTAACAGATAGAATAGATATGACAGTACGATTTAATATATACCTGTATCTCTTACTTCTTCTTTCTTCGTTCTAATTGCCACCAAGGCAACCAAATTAAATTCCCACAATTATTTTCATTAACTTCAACGTTGAATAATGAAATTACCTACAATTTGGATTACATTAATAGTTATTTAATATTATTTATGTTGAAGTTACTAAAAATAATGTGGAAATTTAAAATTGGTTACTGGGTAAGTACAACGTTCACAGGGAGTCAAGTAGTTGTTTCAAGTCAAATTAAAGGACTGGAGAGGGACCGATAGAAACGGCGTTAGAAAAGATGTTTAAACAGCTGCTTTATTTTAATTTAAAATATATGATCGATTTCTTTACGTTATCGATATTATTTTAACGATTTTTAAAATAAAATCATGGTAGAGAGAAAGTCTAACATGTTCATTACAGCTATACAAAAGCAACGACTAATAGATACATAGCCAAACATGCCAAATAAATGCTCGGATTTCGCCGCGTAAGCTTACAATCATTAAATTATATTTCTGACTAAAGCTGTATTATCAATCAAAAAATTATTGCTTAACTGTCAAATCATTTACTCTGAGAAGACAAAACTGTCTTGTTGGTGCTTCAAAATCCTTCAGCTGATCTTTATAGATATTTTCTGCCAACAATATTTCTTCAGCATCCATCACAATGCATAATATACAAAATTAGGGGAGATATATAAGATATTATTTCAAACCGCTTTATTGTAATTCAAGTTGTTGGTTATTCTACAACAAATATTATGGTAATAAGTTATATTGTCTATACTTTTACTTTTATAGGACGGCTTAGGTTAGGTAGATAATTCAGATATAACAACAAACCCGGAACCACCGATGTGAGATCGAACGGCCGATTCAATTTCTCCAGCAAATTCCCTTGTTTATTTGTAGGAGAAAATACGAGAGTGTACAGTTCCTACGAAAACGTGAGAAATTGACTCAGATACCAAATTGCATCGTAAATTTTTTGACAATTCTCTCGGATTCCACTTCCTCAGATTCGAGAATAAGGCCCCAGGGGTCTCATTCAAAAAATGATTGTTTCTTAAACTCAACAAAAGAAGTCACGAAAAATCACAACATGAGTTATACAGTAATAAAATATAAACAACCTTGCATAAAATTTTTTTTATTTATTTATTTATTAACGGTTTTGCTAATTGTAAAAAATCTGATTTTTACAACACTGTATATTCACTATCGTTGTTGGAAAAGAAAATGTATTTCAAAAGAGTATTCGGATTTATATTAAAGAGGGGCGTGTTTTAATGTTCCTTAGATAGCATTTTCTCGTTAGATTTGTGTGGATTTTAATATTCGCGTAGGCAAACAGCACACAGTTGCAAATTAATGGAAAATAAAAATTATATCGACTATGTGACTTTATAGTAGGCAATTTAAAGTTCAATACTGCACAAATTGTAAAATAATTATTTTACTATGAAATATTTCATAAGGGGACCATCTATTATTCGAGAGACTTTAATTTATGCGAAATAGTTGTTACGAGATATTTATATGAATCCCAGCCTGAATGCAAAGGGTATGCAAAGAAAATTACAGTTTATAAAAACCAAATAAGAAGCTACTACAAGGGCAAGACACATGTAGCAGCGAACGGTTAAAATGGGCATTAATACCTTTCAGCCGTTCAAAACACCGGGAGTAGACGGGATTTTTCCAGTCTTACTTCAGAAAGGGCAGGAAGAAATCTTCTCACATGATTCGGATAAGCCGAAGCAGTCTGGAGTTGGAATATATTCCCAGAAGCTGGCGAAGGGCTAAATCCACCTTTATACCAAAAGCAGGGAAAAAATGACATAACGCACCCTAAATCCCATAGACCTAACAGCCTTACATCATTCTTTTTTAAAAACGGTGGAAAGGGCTGTAGATAACTACATCAGAACAGAGATCTTGGAGCGGGTGCCATTGCACCCTGGTCAGCACGCCTACCAACAGGCAAATCACGTGAGACTGCATTAGTGGAGCTGGACGGACCAAATCCAAGATGCGCCTGACGAATAAAGAAACCGTAGTGTGCGCCTTTCTAGACATAGAGGGTGCTTTTGACAACACTCCCCACGAGTCTGTCAAAAAAGCATTAATTAATAGGGGGGTAGACGACGTGACTTCTAGATGGATGTCGCAACTACTGTCTACCAGGTCGGTGGGACATAAGACCATCTCGGTTAGCACGACCAGAGGATGCCCACAGGGGGGAGTTACATCCCCACTTATGTGGAGCCTAATAGTAGACGAACTCTTATGCGGATTGACGGATCTAGACATATCCTGTCAAGGGTATGCTGATGATATTGTCATATACGCAAGAGGCAAATTTGAGAATACCCTCTGTGACATAGTTCAAAGAGGATTGAACTTTACGAGAAGATGGTGTCAATCGATGGGACTCAATGTCAACCCCACTAAGACAACCCTAGTAGCGTTTACCAGGAAAAGAAAATCCAATCTTGGAACCATAAAACTAGATGGGCAAAATATAGACTGGAGAGCGGAAGTTAAATATCTAGGCCTCACCCTAGACAACAAACTTCTATGGAACAAACATGAGCTTGAGGTAACCAACAAGGCCAAAAGAGCTCTGATGGTGTGTAGAAACTTTGCAGGGAAAAATTGGGGATGCAACCCAAAAATACTGCTTTGGATGTATACAGCGATAGTGAGACCGATCATCACCTATGCATCAGTAGCATGGAGCAAAAGAACTAATCTGGCCACCGCGCGAGAATTAACCTCTCGAAAGTGCAAAGATTAGCAAGTGTATGCACAACGGGGGCTATGAGAACCTGCCCAACAGCAGCTATTGAAGTAGTATTGGATCTTGCCCCCTCCACATTGTAGTGGAGGGCGTGGCGAAAAGAACCGCACTAAGAATGGTCAAGGAAGGAATGATTAGGCATAGGCCTCAATCTCCTGACGGTGATCAAACCTGGGATATGCCCCGGGATGACATGTTAAAGAAATTTAGCTTTGTGAAGGAATTCACCACAAAGCTAAGTAACAGGAGCGAGTGGGATCATAACACCATCTTGAATTTTAATAGAAATGCCATCAAATGGTACACTGATGGCTCCAAAACGGCAGAAGGAACTGGAATAGGAATATACGGGCCTAGACTACATATTCCGAAAGCTTGGGAAAATACCCAAGTATATTTCAGGCGGGAAATACACGCTATTGGAAGATGTGGTCAGTTCAATATGGATAGGAACTATCGAAACAGGAGATTATCATCATGTCTGATAGTCAAGCAGCCATCAAGGCGCTGAGCTCATATGAAACAGCTCCAAGATGGTCTGGGAATGCCTAGGGAAACTAAATGAGCTAGGCAAAAGAAATAAAGTAACCTCCTGTGGGTTCCGGGTCACACAGGAGTGGAAGGAAACGAAATAACGATAACCTCGCAAAAAAAGGGGCTGGAATGCCTTCGTAGGGCCTGAACCCTTTTGCGGGTTAAGTAGCAGTACCAATACTGAAGAAACTAAAAATAGAAATGGAGCAGAGAAAATCCAGTTACTGGGAAAATCTCCAGGGAATGATGCAGAGTAAAATTCTTCTGGGAACTTATAACCAGAAGAGGTTTACAGAATGCATCAACCTGAGTAAGAACAATGTTCGCATATTAACAGGAATACTTTCAGGCCATTGTAGACTGAAAGGACACCTGACTAAGCTTGGATTGGAAAAAGATCCTGAATGCAGATTTTGTGGGGAACAGGATGAAACACCCATCCACCTCCTCTCAAACTGCGCAGCACTGTGCAACCCGAGGGCATTGTACCTAGGAGCATGTGAAATCGAAGAGGGAGACTTACCTAAACTGGGGCCCTCTGATATCCTACACTTTTTAAAAGGAATAGGATTGGGAGGCCAACTGTAAAGCAGCAAGAATGGGGGACACAATAGATCCTTTAGGTCGCAGTGTAACACCACCCTTCATCTACATACATACATACATACAAAATTACAGTTGAACATTTTACAAACATCGAAATCGACCCTCTAGTCAGTGTCAATAGAAAAAATAAAAGATGAACCTACAATCGCGTGTAAAAATCACCGAAATTTATCGATCCAAAAAACGTATGGGAATTTTATTTCGCTCCGTAGTTTGCCGAACGGCGGAAAAGACGGACCGCTGACCCACTCGAATTAATCACGCGAGAAAATACGGCCGGCAGGGTTCCGGTGAAACGCTGCCAAATGTTACCGAGTCCGTTCCGCTATACAAACGACGCTATAATTTGTTGTACGTGCGCTCGGCCATAAATTGTACAGCGTCGGTTGTGTCTCGTATTATGAGTTTGATAAATGTCGCTCTTAGTTTCCGGGTTGCAAAAGGGATCCCGTGGCGGGGGCGGGACACGGATCTTATTTCCGGGAGAAGGTTTTAAAATGCCGCTCGCCGCTAAGCTCGGAAGCGAAAATTTCGCGAGGAGGAAAGGAGAGGTGAAATATATGGCCGTAATGGATGTGAAAAAGCGGGGAGGATAATTGTCAAAACGTACAACTGGGAACGGTAGATAAGTAAAGCTATGAAAGATAGTATTTAAACGTTAATAATATCATGACGCGTCGTGTAAAAAATATTTCGTTAAATCTTGGGCTTTAATATTTGAAATTCTAGAACGTAACCCCTAATTTCTACAAAAAGGAAAACATGATTTATGAATTTAAAAAGAAGGCCAAAACTGAAAAGTTTGTAATAAATATGCTTACCAAAAAATTGCAACACCTTGAAGGAGACTCTGAAATTTTGGTACGTTTCAAGTAGTAAATCATAACTACCAGTTTTCAGGGAGTAAATCATAAAACAATTGAAAAAAAAATACTAACAATCATGCAAAAATTCATCAATAAAATGTCATATCCCCACGTTTGCTTATGCATTGTCTAACTCGGCGAGGCATGCTCTGTGCATGCGCTTTCTGTGCTATCTGTTTATTCTTGCAATATTTTTGCAAACCATTGAAATAACGAAGAAAGTATCATTTAATACTTTATTGCATTCATGTCGTGAATAAATTTATAAAAAAATTAAGTAAAAATAACAATGTATATTAATATGAACGAATAATATTAATATTACACTTCTCTAACAGCCAGAAATATTACATAGATATTTTTAAAAATATATTTTATAAATATTTTTCGAGAGAGGTTTTTGAATATATTTTTCATATTTTTTTTCTAAATATAGATAAAATATTCAATCAAAATATTTATTCCATATTTTAAAATTAATGTAAGCGTAAATACTTGTAAAATATTATTTATATGAAAATTGAGATTTTTTATGCAAGCTATTTAATTTGTCAAAATGAACTAAAATTGTTCTTGGTTATTTAGAATGTATAACGTCGATAACGAAAGGTTGAAACATACATAGAGTTGTCTAAAAGGCAAGAACTTGTTTTTTCATACTCACCATACAAGTTAATAATCAATAATTCTGGCATCTTTTAAGGCATACTGAAGGTTTATCAAATTAATCCACTTTTTTAATTGAAGTGTTCTAAATAAAAAACAAACGTATTTATTATCATTTTATTTGAATAAGCCAATAAAAATGAAAAATACTCATTTTTAAGTCTAGCCTTGGCTGGTGCCAGGTACACTAGCGACACGTTCTAATTGTACGACCTACAGCATAAAATAGAGCCTAAATGTGTAGCATGGGTAGTAGACGACTTATGCATTCACTGCCGTCTTCGAAATATGTAAACACAGATGTGCGGTCTCGGTGTTTTTTGTAGTAAATCTACTTTAAATGTAAGGAAGAATGCAGTAAATAAACATAGAAAAAAACATTGATCTTATAAAATAGAGAGAATTAAATACATCAAAGGCGCATACTTATGCCTGCCGACCTACCTCGGTTAGCACAATTCGAATTTTTCATTTACTTACCTTAAATATAATATTGTATACAAGCAGATGTTTTGTTTTCTTTACAAATCCCTACAGCTTTATCAAATATGTTTGTGTTTTTAATCCAATTGATTCACAATGATTGTTTTCATAACTATTTTTAATTCGCCCCGGCTCCTTTTTTCGATATTAACATAATGAATAATTAATATTTATATAAACTAATCATTAATTACTAATTTAAACCTGCATTTTGTATTTATAGCTATCACTACTGTTCAATTTAGCACTAATTCAAATTTTGTATTTCTTTTGAAAAATATTGTGAGACTTTTGAGGTAAAATCTTTGAAACTAGGGAATTTATAATCGAAATATTATTTTATCTTATATTATTCTATATTATAATATTAATGGAAACATACCATTACTATAACTAATAAAAAATATTTCTGACGAGTGTAGAGCTTTTTCCTTCTAATATCTGATAATCTGATATAAAAATCATGGTTTGAATGCATCCTCGCCATATCTCCTTTATTATTTAATGTTAAAGAAGGAAGCCGGAGCGAGTTAAAAAAAATGATATGAATCATCATGACATTAATTAGATTAAAAAATATAAGCATATTTGGGTAACGCTGCAGGGAAAACAAAACATGCATTTCTGTCAATAACGAAATTACTACAAATTTCTCTGCATTTAATAAATTAATTGGCGCAACACCCACTTCACGAAAAGTGGAAGTAGTAATAATCCTTATTACTATATTGTTTAATATCTTGCATAGGGGCTGTCGCAATCTAGTTAATGCATTAACTAGATTGAATGAAACACTTTTTTCATGTGTTCAGTAATATTGAAAAAAGTGTTTCATTCATAACGGAGGTGTACTTTACTGATTTCAGTATAGCTAAATACTTTAAATGTCTTCATGCGATCCATTTTGATAGTTTCATTATTATTTGCATACGTATAAAATGAATAAAAGTAATAAACCCATTGATATTGCTATTTATTGTATAATTAACATGCCTTTGGTTTAGTTCCTAGTCATAGTTCAACTGTGAAATGAAAATACCTTTTAAAACCATTTAATAACACTACAGCTATTCGAAATACTTCAAACATCAAATAAATTTGTTCCTACGCAAAGATAACAAATACATAAGAGATGCATTCAACTTCGCACATTAATAAATCCAGTCTAAGCTTTTTTAAAATAACCGACAGAGAGACCGCACATCTGTGTTTACATATTTCGAAGCGGCCAGTTACTGCATAAATCCGTCTACTATCCACGTTAAAGATATGGGCTCTATTTTACCTTGTAGGTCGTACAATTAGAAAGTGTCGCTAGTGTACAACCCTATGGCTTTTTTCATATCTTAGGTAGTGGCGCTCTCATGGCGTTTCCTTGTGGCCCCTAAAACAATGCCAATTGTATTAGATCATACCATGAATAAAACAACGTACAACATTATCAACACCTACTAATACATTTGGAGCATTTACAATAATTGGAGTGGTAGCTACATTCTAATACTTACGATACTTATTTTTACTTTATTTCATAATATTTGAAAACATTCTACGTACAAACAATAAAACAACACAACGTATTCTAACCTCGATTTGAGGTTATGACGCTTATCTACCGAGATGAGTCTCTTAAGCAAATCAACTAGCAATTTATCTGGTAGATGCAGTACATATATGATGCATAAAATTCCTACAATTATATTACTAAACGATTTCTGTACATGGCGATATTGAGCATTCCAATTATCTTATAAATGCCATGACATGTTCAAAGTTTTGCTTACCTCGTAGTCACCACAAAAACTAAAACACATCCCGCAACAATTAATTACACAGTTAACCCTAATCTGCCCTAATCGTATACTATTATAAACTATAACATGTAACGGACAAACGAATGAAAATGATGGTGATACGCACGTGCGCGTATGCATTCTATGTACCTAATCCATAGACGCATAAACAATACTAAATCATATAACACCGGCACCGTAATGAATAGAGGTGTTGTGTTGACGTTCGCAACTTACAAATATTACAAATAATATAATACAAAACGCAGATATATTAATAGAAAAGTTACAGCGCTCAACTTAGATACTAATTAAATCATATCAGATATATATTATCTAATTTAATCTTTAAACTATCATTTTAAATATGTACATACCTACTTAATATGTATGCCTATTTTACCCATTTTATATTATTCGTTCCACGCACTAAATGTACAAAAGCAAAAATTCAATCTTTTTTTTTATATGAAATAAATATTTGCAGAAATACAAGGCAAAATATTCTTGCAGAGTTATGAAAAATATATTGAGAAAACATTTGCAATAAAATATTATTAATGCTACATAACATATATATTTTTTAAATGTTTTCCTAATATATTTCTATAATATATTTTATGCATATTATATTAATATAACTAATATTCAAGAAAGATTTAATATTTTTTAAATATTTATAAAATATGAAATAAATATAGTTGGTCACTGGGGTTGGCAACAAGTTTTAATCTTTTTGTATTTTTTCTTTAGTAACTATGTACAGTTCTAATTCCTCTTACAGTCGCAATAATAGCAATAAAAACAAATTTATTCTGACACGTCAGGTTTTGATACTAACGTTATTGAAAAATAAATTGGATAATATAAATTAGGTACATACATAAATATTACATGGAGCTGTATGCCATAGTTCTGTCTTAAAATGTTTTCCTTTTTACTTTTCTTTTATATTGTTCCACTGTACTTTCTGATATCAATGTCCAACAATAATCAGCCAACATTTCATTGTTCCACTTGCCCTGTTAACGTTTTTCAATAACGGAAATGTCTTGATGAAACCTCTCGCCATGTTCATTACGTGCGAATGTAAAAATAGTAAATTTCAAACCAAGAGAGGAAAGTGCTCTATTACAGGGCGCGGGCAAATATTACAAATCGAAACACAATAGACTTACGTACCCACGCAGCCAGAAATCTACAAATTCCTAATTTCATTGGCTCCAGAGCACAAATGGGCGTGATTTGAATGCTATGACGTAGGAAACAGGCAAGGACATGATCGGACATATCCACTCAATGTTCGACAGTACCATATATCTTGTAATATCTTTCTTATAGAAAAGTCACTTCGAATTCTGTAAAATTTAATGTACTTTTTGAAAGAGCTATTTAAAATAATTTCTCAAAATCAAGCAGTAAATTATTGGGGAAGCAAATTATATAATAAATTACCAAACAATCTCAAAGAGCTTACAATCCATAATTTTAAAAGAAGGCTTCTTGTTTTCTTTGTATGTTTATCCAATTGTGAGTTTGTCATTTATTTTATATTTATGTTTTATTTCATTCTCAAACCTTTTGACCATTGTAAATTATACAAAGTTTATAGAGCGACAATGTTTGCTGTAATATTTATTACAAATATATTTATTTATTTATTATTGTTAATATTATTATTGGGAATTTAAAAATCCGACTGATTCGTTATTAAATACTTGATGGGACTAGGGCTCACGTGAGTACAATCGCTAATTTTTACTTTTAAAATTCAATGAACGGTTTTTTTGAGTTGGGATATTATTTGTAATAGTTGATTGCTTAATACCAACTCAGGGATCTATGTTTACTGAATCAGAAAATCTACCCTCGTACTTTTATAATGCGTCTTTGCCTTCTTTACTAGCATATCGACGATTTGGCATAATTGAACTCATATTCTGAAGACTTTGGTCTAGCCCTCGAAACACATTTACTTTATCTATGAAAAGTTAAATAATTACAATTCATTCAAACACCGTGTTTCCCTTAAAATTTAGAAATAAGGGGTGTTGGGGGCTTGGTCCCTGTGATTAACTTTTTGCGAAGATCGATGGCGTCATTTTTGGGGATTATATAATATGCTGCAAATTATGTCAAAAGAATCTTTTATATTTCTTATAATTTCTGAGATATTAATAAAAATTGACAAAAGTGCTCAAACTTTGGAGGAAGTGGGCCCAAAAATCGGGACTATTGCCCCCTAAAGAAAATACGTACTTTTTATTTTAAGGTACTCTTTTAGTCTGTGAAGTTTCATCAAAATCGATCGGTGTTCCCTTGTAAGAGCACGCGGATGCTTGACACCATGTAATAATGTGGTTTCTGCAGCAACAGAGAAAGAAAAAAAAAACTATCTGGACCCAGATCAGGAAACTGAGAAGGTAAAGCAAAATGGAGGACGGTACTGTACTCTAAAAGATCCAAGCCGAAAGCTGGTCAATGCGAGACTCTGGACGCAAATAGATAGAGAATTTTTGGCAAACCAAAAATGAACCCAGAGGATTACTTCGATTAACGATTTAGTCGAGCCTAAACGTCAGCAACAGCTACGAGAATCGATCACAGAAACTATAAATTCCAACACACGGCCCTGCTGACAGGAATCAAACTCGCACGCCGAGATATATTTAAGCGATTAAAATTAACCCACGGGCGTACGTGACGCCGATCAAAAACATCCGTCTTTGTCGACTTCCTACGGTGTGCGTTCGTCGATAACTCGCCGACACGACCCGATTAATTGAAATAGCGCGCCGGGACTGTCAGCCGGCAACTTTCAGTTTCCGGTGGGCGGGGTAGCGTAAGAGAGAGAGGGGGTTACGGCTGAGAATCAAGTAATAGCAATTAGGGCGTTGACAGGTTATCAGGTAGACTACAATAGCGTGGATTACGTGTTTCGATGTGGAGTCAATTAGGATTAAGGGCCGCGATATGCATAGTTATGTTGTTTGGCGTTACGAGGAGCTAGTCCGCCAGGTGGCGTGTATCGCGATTAATTGGCTAACTTCTAAGGGTAATTGTGAGATGAGAGAGAGAGAGAGAGAAAGTACTATTTGTTAGATGGATGTGATAATTATTGCTGATTTAGGTTTCGGTTAATATTAATCTAATCAGAAGTTGTGTAAGTACTCAAAACTTATGAGCATTTTTTTTACAAAATCTTTCAAGAAGAATGGCGAATCTATTTTACAGTATTGCATACTAAAAATGTTTTCAAAAAGATTTCAAGAGAATGAAATCATTTTTAAGTATTATTACACCAACAATAAAAACAATACAATATTTATTATTCTGATAAATACCCCAGTGACCAACTATATTTATTTCATATTTTATAAATATTTAAAAAATATTAAATCTTTCTTGAATATTATTGAATATATTAGGAAAACATTTAAAAAATATATATGTTATATAGCATTAATAATATTTTATTGCAAATGTTTTCTCAATATATTTTTCATAACTCTGCAAGAATATTTTGCTTTGTATTTCTGTAAATATTTATTTCATATAAAAAAAAGATTGAATTTTTGCTTTTGTACATTTGGTGCGTAGGACGAATAATATAAAATGGGTAAAATATGCATACATATTAAGTAGGTATGTACCTATTTAAAATGATAGTTTAAATATTAAATTAGATAATATATATCTAATATGATTTAATTAGTATCTAAGTTGAGCGCTGTAACTTTTCTATTAATATATCTGCGTTTTGTATTACATTATTTGTAATATTTGTAAGTTGCGAACGTCAACACAACACCTCTATTCATTACGGTGCCGGTATTACATGATTTAGTATTGTTTATGCGTCTATGGATTAGGTATATAGAATGCATACGCGCACGTGCGTATCATCAACGTTTTCATTCGTTTGTCCGTTACATGTTATAGTTTATAATAGTATACGATTAGGGCAGATTAGGTTAACTGTGTAATTAATTGTTTGCGGGTGTGTTTTAGTTTTTGTGGTGACTACGAGGTAAGCAAAACTTTGAACATGTCATGACATTCATAAGATAATTGGAATGCTCAATATCGCTATGTACAGAAATCGTTTAATAATATAATTGTAGGAATTTTATGCATCATATATGTACTGCATCTACCAGATAAATTGCTAGTTGATTTGTTTAAGAGATTCACCTCGGTAGATAAGCGTCATAATCTCAAATAGAGGTTAAAATACGTTGTGTTGCTTTATTGTTTGTGCGTAGAATGTTTTCAAATATTATGAAATAAAGTAAAAATAAATATCGTAAGTATTAGAATGTAGCTACCACTCCAATTATTGTAAATGCTCCAAATGTATTAGTAGGTGTAGATAATGTTGTACGATGTTTTATTCACGGTATGGTCTAATACAATTGGCATTGTTTTAGAGGCCACAAGGAAACGCCATGAGAGCGCCACTACCGAAGATATGAAAAAAGCCATAGGGTTGTACCTGGCACCAGTCAAGGCTATACTTAAAAATGAGTATTTTTCAATTTTATTGTCTTATTCAAATAAAATGATAATAAATACGTTTGTTTTTTATTTAGAACACTTCAATTAAAAAATAGTGATTAATTTGATAAACCTTCAGTATGTCTTAAAAGATGCCAGAATTATTGATTATTGACTTGTATGGTGAGTGTGGAAAAAGTGAAAAGTTCTTGCCTTTTAGAGAACTCTATGTATGTTTCAACTTTTCGTTATCGACGTTATACATTCTAAATAACCAAGAACAATTTTAGTTCATTTTGACAAATTAAATAGTTTGTATAAAAAATCTCAATTTTCATATAAATATTTTACAAATATTTTAGAAAAAATATAGCGCTTACATTAATTTTAAAACATGGAATAAATATTTTAATTGAATATTTTATCTATATTTAGAAAAAAATATGAAAAATATATTCAAAAACCTCTCAGGAAAATATTTATAAAATATATTTTTAAAAATATCTATGTAATATTTCTGGCTGTTAGGGTAATTAACTAAAGTATTTTTAATAGTTATCAACAAAATGTGAAATATTTGCATGACAAAGAGATCGCCCTACTTTTTGATAGCCACATTGGTCGCATCATTTTGCAACTGCATAAAGTTGCCTCAGAAAACAATGTGTCACTTATTCATCTGCCAAATCACCTTACGGATAAAAGACAATCGCTTAACAAATGTTTTGAGTAATTTGTATTCCCACCCTACACATTTTTAATCAAGTTAACTTCAATTGTTCATTATGTTCTACAATATTCGCAGATAGACAACTCAATCTTGCTTTGACACAGTAACAAAAACCACAAGGCTATCTATCGACTTTGTTTTTTCGCTTAGTAGACACCGCATACTATCTGGACCAATGCAGTAGGTTTTTTTTTTATCTGCGCCGACTAACATTGCGCGCTTCAATCGATCCGTCCCATCGGATAACTTTATATGCAACAGTTTGCCCGAAAGGGACCGATATAAATCATCTGTTCCCACATCAATGTCTCCAGGCAAAATTGCTTTGTCATCAGTCGTTGCTTTTTCTGCATTTCACAAGAAACTATCTGTCGAGATATAGATAAGATGGTGATTTGTTGGTCGTGTAACCTCAATCAAAAAAGTTGGAAAGCGGAAAGTTTTAGTGTGGAGGCAGTCATTGTTTGAAGGTTATGTAAAATTATTATGTTAAAATATCTGGCAGACATTGTGACGGATGAAATTGGTAAAATTTGTCCAAGTACAATTATATTACGAAGGTGTTATCGTTACAGGTTGATTTAGGTTGTTGATAGAGGAGAGTATTTTAAGATTATATTTGATTTCAGTTTATACCTCTGGTTGGCTCTAGAAAACTTCAATAATGGTTTTTATATTTTGAATACTTTATTTATAAAAGTATTTTTTGGAGTTCTTTAAGTATGACATTACATTTCGCAATAGCGAATCCTTGAAGTTTGTATGGCTTCAGTTTATACCTCTGGTTGGCTCTAGAAAACTTAAATAATGGTTTTTATATTTTGAATTTAAAATCAGCTTTTTTCATAAATTTAAAATACTTTATTTATAAGAGTATTTTTTGGAGTTCTTTAAGTATGACATTACATTTTCCAATAGCGAATCTTTGAAGTTTATATGGCTTCAGTTTATACCTCTAGTTGGCTCTAGGAAACTTAAATAATGGTTTTTATATTTTGAATTTAAGATCAGCTTTTTTCATAAATTTAAAATACTTTATTTATAAAAGTATTTTTTGGAGTTCTTTAAGCGTGACATTACATTTTTGCAATAGCGAATCCTTGAAGTTTGTATGGCTACGAGTATCGTCTAATAATGGACGCATAGACAACCATGTCTAAACAATTCTAAAATTTTTACAGACCAGAAAACATGCATTAAGAAGGGAGACTGTTAAAGTAATGGTGGAATTACTGATCCGTTACTGTAGATTGTATAAAAGCATGCACCTGATAGTCTTAATAGTGGATACTATCTGCAGATTCTGTTAAGAGCAAAAAAACTCCTGAACTCCATCAATAAACCGTTTAAATATAAGTTTATGACGAAGATAGGCATGTAAAATAAAATACCTTGATATAATATAGTATACTTATTTCTGGCGAAAGGTTTTAATAACATTGGTTTTCCAAAAAAGAACTATATTGGCAGATAGCAATAAGTATCCGCACTACATCAAAATGGGATGCCAGAATGTAATTAGACATTGGAATTAGAACAATAGCACTATCATCCCAACCCCATGCTCCACCTAAAAGGTACCACACGAGGTTACCTATTTTAAGTACTACACTGTAAAAAATTACAGTAATTTTGCCATGGTAAATCAGGAATATTACATGTAATAACGTTGTGAATTTACCACAATAAATCATGTAAATTTTGTTTTACATGTTTTTTCTAGGATATTTAACATGGAAAAAGAAATTTCCGTAAAATTTATACCTTTTTCATGTAAGTTTAAGATGTAACAAAAATTCAAAAGGAAAATACAGGAAAAAACATGTACAATTTTGTATTTGCTCTCAAAATTTACTTAAAAGTGTAAAATTGACATTTTTCTGGGGTATTTAGTGCACTTTAAAAGTAATTTTACTAGTGAATTATTAATTTTGCTGTAAAAATATGAGGATCTTTTATATTTATTTGTTTTTACTTGAATTTTTGGGTAAAACTATAGATATCATGGAACATACGAAATTCGTACGCCGCAATGTGATTGGTTATTGGATTATTTATCTGTGCGCGTAGGTAATTCTATTCGTTTGTTGAACTTATTATTGGTTCAATAATATCATGTACGTCACAAACAATCGTAGGTTTCGCGTAAGCGTGTTCATTCTTGATCCCTGGTTGAGCGATTCAGTATGACCTATTAGGTGCTATAAAAGAATTAGGTAAGTTGCTTGCTCTCTTTATAAAAATACATATGAAAATTACTTCAGTGTTCGGTAAATATAGAGTTCATATAAATATTACATACGAATTTTACAGTACAATCTTTGAAAAACACATCGGGATGTGAAATTTACTAGATGGTAGAAATTTTACCATATGAAGCAAATTTGCCTGTAAAATTGTAGGCAACTTTGTTACCAACGATTTTACATGTAATTTTACTGCAACTTTTTTTACAGTGTACATGGATCCCGTAACAATTGAAATGTTCCTACTCTAACTAAATAATTTCCCTATGATTATTAATAACATAAATATAATACATAGTAATAGTAGTCTTGCGACCATATGAATACTACTTTTGTGAAATGATGAAATATGTGAAATGTGATTAGTTCATATAATAGCCTGGAGAAGGTGTAAGAATCAGTAGATCCAGTAACAAATAAGAATAGAATATCGCGCGAAAATGAATCTATACATTCCCGCGCTTTTGCCGATGCATTAAGCTTCGATTTTCTTTATATGAAATCATAATGGTCCTGAAAAGGATCGTTTTTTTCGAGACGGGAAGAATTTAAATAAAATGTTCAAAGTGACTTGCACTCCAAGCGGCGATCCACACAAAACTAACAGCTAGCGGTAATGGCTGATGATAGTGGTATGTGGGGGTATACTCGGGACAGCATTTAGGTTGAGCACAGGTGCGGCTCTAGCCCACGGCATTTATAAAATATTTTTTTCTCGTTAATGCTTACAGATAGACCCCCTGTGCATTAAGATTTCTTGATTGTATATGATTACAGCTGCTACATATTATTATATTTACCTCTATATCTGATACACCCTGTATAGGGAAATTATAAACAAGGAATTCCACTGTTACCAATTTAGGTTTTGGAAGATTTATGATGTTTGGAGAATTTACAAAGGGGCCTATTTATACTACTGATGCTGGGTTTATAAATACTTAATTGATAATATGTGATGAATTAAGTGTTTATTATTGCTAGCTTCTTTATTGTATACCTTATTTAATAGATTTGGGACGATCTCATAGTAAAATACTAAACTTTTAGCCCAAGGAAAATCTATTGTACACACATTAGTGCTTCCATTATCATCAGTATCGATACAGGGAGCTAATTCAAGGTGCAACTATTCAGCCACCCCTTGCTTATGCACAGTTTGTCTAACCATCACGATATCTACTCCTATATAGCGCTTCCGTTTCGTCGCTAATGTGTTTGGTTGCGTGCCCGAATGCATTTCGGAGCTAATGTACCGAATACCCGTCCACATTCAACACTTATCTATCGGTGGCACGTTGAAAACAAACCTAGTTTCGGTGTAGCACTACGACACACGAGCCCAGAGCAAACACTCACTACCATCGCAGTCTATGTACAGACGCAAATACGGCTCTTTGTCGCGCATGGAAACGTAGAAAATCCCCGGTCATGTCAGCGGAATTTTATTGATGGTATTCGAACGAGTAAGCCGAAACGGTTTTGAAAGTATTTTTTTTTGCGAACGTTTTGGGTCATAAACAAATAGATTTTTTCCGGTGGATTGTGCGCGAACGATTTGTTGATTAAACCCGGAGGTATTTCGAAAGGATTTTATTGGGAAAAAATATCGATGCACAAAGTCTCATGCTTTCATATTTCCTAATTGGTAATACAATAGGTGTAACATTTATAATGTACAGTGTGTAATTAAAGTTGCTTATAATGACTGTTAGTTTTTAATTCGAAGAAATTAAAAAAAAAAACCAATATAAGCTAAATGTTTTTTCGTTTATTATTATGAACATTTTACTGTTGAGTTGGTTTGGCAACCACTTCTCTCAGCCTTATTACAATACAATAATTTCAATTCTATCAATCTCTTATCATTTACGCTGATTTACAAATTATTCTTGATCAATGGAAATACAATTATTTTTATATATTTTGACTCGCATACCTAAGCACCATTTCAGCTGGTCTAGGTCTTTAATTTTAAATTTTGACATAAGCTTTTCCTTCAAATCATTAGTCATATCTTGGCTATTAGAAAAAATGAAAAAAATCATCAACAAATATTGCAATAATAGTCTGCTCCTTTTTACATTTTTTCACTATATAAGCATGGTTCTGATTTTGACTTAACATAACCCACTTCAATCAAACAATTATTTATTCTTGTATTCCATACCCTTGCAGACTGTTTTAAGCCATAAATTGCTTTTTTTAGTTTAAGAACATAATTACTTGGACAGTTTAAACTAGGTGCATGCAACTCCTTGTATACATTTTCGCTTAAAAACCCATTTAAAAAAGCTGGAACTACAGCAAGATGTGTGATTTCAAAATTGAATTTAGCACTTATGGCAAACAAGAGCCTTAATGTTGAATACCTGAGGACTGAGGTGAATATGTCTCTTGAAAGTCCATACCCCGCTGCTGAGTGTAATCTTTTGCCACAAGTCTAGCCCTATATCTGATATTGTTATCACTTTCTAGCTTTTTTTAAACACCCACTTACACTGTACCACTCTATCTCCTTCTTTTCGGTTTACAAATTCCTACGCTTGTTTGTCTTGAAAGGCTTGAAGTTCATCAGACGTAGCTTGTTGCCACTTCTCCTTCTCTGGATCGTTTGTAGCTTCATCGTAAGTAATCTCTTCGGTATACGAGTCCAATTTATCTCCAACACATAAGTTTATAACACCATACCTATCAAGTGATTTTTTGGAACGTTTTTCCAACAATGGAAGAACATGAACTGAATAGAAATTTCACCTTCTTCTTGAGATAACGTATGATAAGAATTTTCTCCAGTTGAGCTTGTACTCATTTCTGAATCACACACATATGTAGAATCATTCTGGTCTGTAAATGTCCCTTCATTTTCTTCTTCAGAATTTTCCTCCTGTATTGATTGCTTATTTTCTTCCTTCATGTCATTTATTTCTACCTGAGCAATATCATTATCTCTCTCCATTATATTTACATCTCTACTTGTACAGATTTTTCTGGTTTCCGGGTTATACAGTCTGTAACCTTTCACATTTTCAGAATATCCCACAAGAATATATTTCACTGCTTTCTTGTCCCATTTTAATCTTTTATTTTTAGGAACATGCATCATTACTGAGCTGCCAAATACTCTGACATGACTGAGGTCAGACTTCCGTCCTGTCCATATCTCAATCGGTGTCTTGTGGCCTAAACCTGAGGCTGGCGATATATTCTTTAGATATACTGCCGTATTAACTGCCTCGCCCCAAATTTTTTTTTTTCAATTTAGCATCGAACAATAAACATCTTGCACGTTCAACGATAGTCCTGTTGATGCGCTCACTGAGATCATTCTGCTCCGGAGTATATGGGTTGCTCTTTTGATGGATTATACCAGTCTCTTTCAAATAGTTTTCCATCATATCTGAACAAAACTCCCCTCCATTGTCGGTTCTCAATGTTTTTATCTTTGTTCCTTTTTGATTCTCACCTCTTTGAAATTCCTGGGAATTACGTAGGACTTGATTCTTCTCCTTCAGAAAATAAACGAATGCCATTCTACTACCATCATCTACAAACAACAGAAAGTATCTCGCCTAAATTAATGTAGGTAGATACAATTATTATTTTGATACATATTTTAACAAAAAAAAGAAAAATACGGTTATATAACATTGAAAAAACAAACTAAAGAAGGTATTTACATTACCGGCAAAAGAAAACAAAAAAACTACAGCTTCAATTCTCATCTCATCCTTCTAGTGTCTACTCAATCGAAAAAAAAAGCAAGTGGAAAGTGAAAATAGACGTATTCCACATTCCATAAAGTGGTGCGTTCAAATTGAACGTGGGCTTTCTAGCAGTAACATTTTTTTTTAAGTATAATATTAATGCCGAAAATAATGTCAGGAATATTCGACATTTTGTTGCTTTAAAATTCATATCTTCTGTATATTGAAAGGATGCCCTCCTGACTTGAAGTTTGGATGACAGTTTCAGCACAGAGCAAATCACAAGCATCGCTTGTATTAATTTTATATTGTGATTTCAGTATTGCATAGTTTTAAAAGAAGCTTGCTTCCTAGCTATGATAAAAGATCAAAAGGAAAGTTTAACTTGTTCACATTAATATTTATTTACTCGTAATACATATATTGCTACTTCAAGTTAACGGGGATTATATCGCTATGCAGGAGGGAAATCTTACAATTTCCCAGCGTACACCCATCTGTATATAATTTCCTAATATGTAAAAAGTCGAAGGCGAAAAAGAAAACTAAACTGTGGCCACTATACCCAGTCGGAGACGGTCGTTCAAGTTAGACATCCAAAAGTCCAGCTTACCACTCACGATAAGTGATCACAAAATGAATGTAGGCTCCACCTACGCCTTTACTACAGTTCACAGACACTTTACAGATTGGTTATTGAAGCAAAAAAAAAATATCACTTATACGTTGGACGCGCTAGAAATAATAATAAAAGAATTACATGCAGGTTTAAGAAGGAATTACAGATATTTATTACAGAAACTGTCTCATACAGGCTTGGGATTTGGTTGCAATTTGATGCAGAATCCCCAGAGTCGCTTAAGGTGGTTGCTCAGTATAAAAGTGCACAGAAAATTGCTATAAAAACGGTTAACGTACTGCTGTGTATTAATTGAAGTAAATAAGAATACTAAATTGATTTTTAAAAATGAAAAAGAAAAAATATTAGCTAGCTCAACGGAAAAGAGTTTAATGAACAATGCTTCTACTCACTCAAACGAGGTGATAGAAAAAATAAAATGATACAGCAAAATAGATTAACAGAAAAATTAACTCTTACAAAATATAAAGAGAGAAAAAAAAAACTAAAATAAATCCTCCTAAACAAAAAATAATAATTGATCCTATATCTACAAAGTACACACTTTAATATATTAACAATTGAAGACACGAGTGGATGAAGGTGTTATGTTACAAATTCAAACTTTTTCAGAAATTCAGTTTTTTATGTAATTTTTCTCAAAAGTAGTGTAATATAACCCCTTCATACATTCACAAGACTCGAGTGTTCTTGAATTTCTGGAATTTTCGATGGTGCTATGTGAAAGGTGGATCCAAAGCACCTTGATTCATGCACAAAAAAGAGAGTTTTTAAAATGCGACATAGCACCTTCATCCACTCGTATCTTCAATTATTACAATAAAAATTCCTTGATTGACTACAATTAAAGAAGAATATAAAATTAAATTTAGCAATACAAAGTGAAAAACAAAATGGCGACAATGATTTAAAAATACGTCTACTCACGTCAATAGTCGAACAAGGAAGTCCTTAACAAAATCCTACAATTGTTTTTTTTTTTACAAAAATCCCACTCTCAAAATTCGTACAACGCAGACGTAGAACATAACAACGACAATATTAAATAGAATACGCATTAAATCAGCACAAGCGAACAATAGACATTTGAATGACTGGATTAATTAAAAAAAATCTTAACACTACAAAATTAAAATCATTCAATAAACTCTTAAACTGAACTTATTCAAAACAAATCAAAATTGTGAAAATTCTCGGTAAATTGAAAATCAGCTGCTCAGACAACAAAATCACGACAACCATAATATGCAACTTAAAATACACTTAGCGATAATTGGGTTGTATAAAACCACAGCAGTACTTAAAGGCTTGAAGATAATAAAGAATGTGAAATATAAAGTAATTCGTGACAAGCAAAAACTCCTTCTACAGAAATAATTGGAACAAAGTCAATAGGGTCAAATTTGAAACGCCTCTTAATTCTTGCTAAATTTGTCCTGAGTTTAAATTAAGCTACTGAAATGAAACTAAATTATCAAAAAATAACACTGGTCAACAGTGAAATTGCTTCTTAGGTGAAAGTACCCAATCCCGAATGAATTCAACGTGCTGAACACGAATATCACATTGAAAAAAGTTGATTGGCTCACGTTCCAGAGATATTGACGTTTTGTCCATTGTATAGATGCTATTGCATAATGTAATGCAATTTAGTGAGAAATTACGAAATTTTGCGTCATATTGCATCACCCTTTCATGCAAAGAAGTTAATGCAGCATTTGCTGTAAGTTTCCATTGAGAGTGTCGCGAAATTGATTGCGCAATATCAAGCAATAGCTAATTATAGTTTATTTATAAATGACCGACGTGACAATTAACTCGTGCAATGTCCGTTCATTCGGGCATATTTTTCGAAGCTCTAGCATACACAAGTGATTGCTATAGTGTAAAGTAACTAAACAGTAGCAATGCCTCGTAACTGTGTTAATAGTGCAAATAACTTCTGTTATATTTGCGGAGAAGTGACATTTGCTGCACAGAAAAAGAACATCAGTGCAACAGTTAAGAAAGCGTATCATTTGTATTTTGGTTGCAAGATAGGCGATCAGGACAAAGACTGGGCCCCACACGAATGCTGCCGCACTTGTGCCGTAAATCTTTCACAGTGGCTTAATGGCAAAAGAAAGGCAATGCCATTTGCTGTGCCCATGATTTGGAGGGAGCCCACCAATCACGTTGACGACTGTTATTTCTGTATGGTACCACCAGCTTCTGGAGGCATCACCAAGAAGAAGAAATGGACAGTTGAATACCCCAACATACCATCTGCTCTGCGACCTGTCTCTCATGGCGAAGACTCCCAATTCCAGAACCTCCTACAGATTTTTCTATCAGTTCAGACGATGAGGATGCCATGCGTGGCGAGTTCTCCTCAACGTGGCAGTAAGGATGATAACTTTTCGTGCTTTGACGAAACATCTGCATCACATAAAATTACCCAGGATGAAATGAACGATCTTGTTCGCGATTTGGATCTGTCGAAAAGCAAAGCGGAGATACTGGCCTCAAGACTTCGACAGTGGGATCTTCTGGAACAGAATGTCCGAGTGACTTCATTTCGCACTCGCCATCAGCTCTTCGAATCTTTCTTTAAGAAAGAAGAAAGCCTTGTGTTCTGCTGCGATATTGATGGTCTATTACAAGCTCTCGGTATTGCACATGATCCCCACGAATAGCGGCTGTTTATAGACGCTTCAAAACTGAGCCTAAAGGCGGTTTTGTTGAATAATGGGAACCAGCTTCCATCCATACCTATTGCACATGCGGTCTACATGAAGGAGACTTACGGCAATCTAAAGTAGCTACTGGAGACGATTAACTACAGCAAGTATGGCTGGCAGATATGTTCTGACCTGAAGGTAGTATCTCTGTTGATGGGTTTGCAGCAGGGATATACAAAGTACTGCTGTTTTCTTTGTCTGTGGGACAGCAGAGCAATCGATTTGCACTACATCAAGAAAGACTAGCCTCCGAGAGCATTTTTTAAGTCTGGAGAAACGAATGTACAGCACCCACCATTGGCACAGCCACACAAAATCATCATTCCTCCTTTACACATCAAGCTCGGTCTTGTCAAAACTTGGTAAAAGCCATGGATAAGAATGGACCAGCATTCAAGTACCTGCATGAAAAATTCCCTCGACTCAGTGAAGCCAAAATTAAAGAGGGCATCTTTGTGGGGCCTCAAATTAGACAGCTCTTCCGAGACCCCAAGTTTGAGGAACTTCTTCAAGTAAAGAAAAACAGGTTTGGGATGCATTCTATCAAGTGGCAGCAAACTTCCTGGGAATGACAAGGCAGAAAATTACAAGTGTCTGGTTGAGGATATGTTGGCTTTGTTTCATGAATTCGGCTGCAATATGTCCTTAAAGATCCACTTTCTTGATTCCCACTTAGATTTCTTTCCTGATAACTGCGGGCAGGTCAGCGATGAGCACAGCGAACGCTTTCATCAGGACATTGCCACCATGGAGCAACGGTACCAAGGCAAATGGTCTACGTCAATGCTAGCTGACTATTGTTGGACAATCAGTAGAGATGCTCCACAAGTCCACTACAAACGGCAGGCCAAAAGAAGTCGAAAGCCAGAAGCAGACTAATGTTTTCTTACCATGTATTATAATATTGATATAAGTACACTTTTTCTGAAATATGCGTACATTTTACAGAAAACCCGTAGCCAATTCAGCTTTTTCTTAGTCATTTTCGTGTTCAGCACATTGAATTAATTAAGAAATGACTATTTTCAGCTTGGAAGCATGAACTTTTCGAAAATTTGTTGCCCAGTGTAATTAATGTTAACATTTTTTTCTAAATTGTAAATTCACATCAAAAGCAAATTAAAAATAAACTAAATTGGTTGGCGTGTGTAGCTAACTTGGCTAGTAATCTGGCAATAGTGGGCTACAAGACCGTTATGTAACGGATTTGTGACTTTTTAAGTGAGAAGTAAAATATGTATCACGTGCAAGATACACAAATATTATGTAGGATCTTTTATTACTCTCCACCCCTGCAAGATCACAGAGTGGTTTACAAAAGATCGAATCAAACACATCTTGAACTACATAATAATAAATAAACTTGGCAGGTGCGTGTGTAACCTATTTTAAAAAATGGTGGGCAAGCCAATTCTTTCTTTGTTGCGCCAACATTTTAATAGTAATACACACAGAGCATAAAGAAAATCAATTATAAGTATTCAATTTCAGTGTTTTTTTTTAAGCAGGTAAAAGTAAATCTTCCGTTACTTAAACGTATTCATTTCAATTTAGTTACCAACTCGCTGGAAAGGAGAAATGCTGCCGACAGCATAATAATAAGTTTTCGATGGCTCTTTTTATTATATAAGATATACAGCATAAACGTCACACGTCAAAAAAAGTAAATACCTCGTTTAAAGTTTATATAAACAGACTTGAGAGGGCGCCACCGTCAGCGACACATTTTATACCCTCGCGTACAAGATTAATGGCGAGGTGAGATTCCGCCACACCCTTGTGACTATAAAAAAAATGTCTTCTTCCTCTACGGCTTCCCTTATTTTTCAAAGAAAGCCCTTCCCCCCTATACCAATACCCACACCCGTCCGTCAACTATTCAATCTTTACGGAGGGTAACGTTACTGGAAGGATTGGCCTACATCCAGTCCCTCTATCCCACCCATCCATTCGGACTCTTATCGTCTACGGGAATGTATTTTTTAAAGCGGTGTTTACCAGAGCTCGAATTACGTGAAGGTCTCGCCAGCCGGGGGCAGATATAGTGAGGATGTAGGATTGGATCTGATGCGGGCGGCTGGAATTGAAGAAAGAGATCCTTTAAGTTGGGGCGAAGGAAATGATACCTGGAAATGGAAGTGCGTTGTCAGTTTAGGAGAAAGGTGCGATACGTTTTAGGACCGGGCAGTGGTGAATGAATTGCTTGAAGAATGCGCCAATGGTGTGGAGGAGGGAGACTGTAGTTGCATTTAGAAAGTTTGTGAGAGTAGATATACTTGTTGCCACAACAAATATTGTTTTGTTTTCTTTTAATAAACATTCAGTAACAAAAAAAGTTTTTTAAAAGTCTATTAAAACTATATCTTTACTAATAAACATCTGCAATTAATATAACAGATTTTTATTTGTATATAGTTCAGTGATAACTAACTGTATAATTTCCTGATAAACACTACTTGAACTGTAGAAAACAAATTGAACAAATTCACCTGGTCACGTGCCCTTACAAAGGAAAATCCATTTGTATTAATATCTCAGCAATTGTACATAGCATAACCCCATTCTGCTTTTTTTTTCGTGTGTTGTGTCAAGTTTTAAGATTACATTCACCGCGCGTCGTCTTCGAAAGCATCCTCCCCACGAGTTACAAAGTCGGTTTGCGCAGACTGACTCCCACTCGCGACCGGCGTTTATAAAAGCCCTCACGAACCGCGGGCCAAGAGAGATTCCGCCTGCTACACTAGAGCGTCGAGCGACCGCTGATCTCGTTTGTTACGTTGTAGTGTCGGCCTTCGAGTGCACCTCGCGTAATTGCCGCTTCTCGTTTTGTTGTTGCATTGGAGCGTCGCCCTATGCCTGATTCTTTGTAACTTCCGTTTGTTTCCGTTTATTACGTTGGAGTGTCGGCCTTCGAGTGCACCTCCCGTAATTGCCGCTTCTCGTTTTGTTGCATTAGAGCGTCGCCCTATGCCTGATTTTTTGTGACTTCCGCTTATTTCGTTTATTATGTTCGAGTGTCGGCCTTCGGCTGCACCTCACGTAATTTCCGCTTCCCGTTTTGTTGCACTATAGAGTCGGCCTATGGCTGATCCTTTGTAACTTCCGTTTGTTTCCGTTCACTACGTTGGAGCGTCGGCCTTCGGTTGTATCTGCCGCAATTTCCGCTTCCAGCTGTGTTGCATTAAAGCGTCCCCTATGCCGATCCTTTGTGACTTTTGTTTGTTTCCGTCCATTACGTTTGAGCGTCGGTCTTCGGCTGTACCTCACATAATTTCCGCTTTCCTTTTTGTTGCACTATAGCGTCGGCCCATAGTTGATTCTTTGTAACTTTCGTTTGTTCCCGTTTATTACGTTGCAACGTCGTCTTTCGGCTGTCCCTGGCGTAATTTTTGCTTCCCGTTTTGTTGCACTAGAGCGTCGGCCTATGGCTGATAATTTGTGACTTCGGTTTATTTCCGTTTATAACGTTAGAGCGTCGGCTTTCGACTGAACCTCGCATGATTTCCGCTTCCCTTTTTGTTACACTAGAGCGTCGGTCTTTAGCTGATCTTGTGTGACTTCTGATTGTTTTCGTCTATTACGTTTGAGCGTCGGTCTTCGGCCGCACTTCACATAATTTCTGCTTTCCTTTTTATTGCACTATAGCGTCAGCCCATAGTTGATTCTTTGTAACTTTCGTTTGTTCCCGTTTATTATATTGCGGCGTCGTCCTTCGGCTGCCCCTGGCGTAATTTTCGCTTCCCGTTTTGTTGCACTAGAGCGTCGGCCTATGGCTGATAATTTGTTACTTCGGTTTATTTCCGTTTATAACGTTAGAGGGTCGGCTTTCGACTGAACCTCGCATGATTTCCGCTTCCCATTTTGTTACACTATAGCGTCGGTCTTTAGCTGATCCTGTGTGACTTATGATTGTTTTCGTCTATTACGTTTGAGCGTCGGTCTTCGGCCGCACTTCACATAATTTCGCTTTCCTTTTTATTGCACTATAGCGTCGGCCCATAATTGATTCTTTGTAACTTTCGGTTGTTCCCGTTTATTACATTGCAGCGTCGTCCTTCGGCTACCCCTAGCGTAATTTTCGCTTCCTGTTTTGTTGCACTAGAGCGTCGGCCTATGGTTGATCCTTTAAAACTTCCGTTTGTTTCAATTTATTATGTTGAAGCGTCAGCTTTCGACTGTACTTGACGTAACTTTCGCTTCCCGCTTTGTTGCACTAGAGCGTCGGCCTATGGTTGATAATTTGTGAATTCCATTTGTTTCCGTTTATAACGTTCGAGCGTCGGCCTTCGACTGCACCTCGCATAATTCCCGCTTCCCGTTTTGTTGGACTAGAGCGTCGGCCTATGGTTGATAATTTGTGACTTCTGCTTGTTTCCGTTTATTACGTTAAAGCGTCGGCTCACGGTTGATGTCACATAATTTCCGCCCTTTTCTCGACATACAAATTTACATGTTAATTTGTATCGCGAGTTTCACTTTTCGCAAATTAAAACAAATTTACCAGTTTATCTCCGTTTGTTATTAAAATACGGCTTCAGTAGTTTAATCATTATTGAATATTTAAATCGAGAATTTACTAGTTTATACACCGGCATTTGGTTTATTACGTAAACAATTAGAATCACCGGCGTCAAACCGTTTATTTATATCGTTGTTGTACTGTCGACTATTTATATTTTCACATATTATATGTACTTTTATATTTTTCGTGTTATGTATTGACGTTTTCTACACTGCTGCTGTTTCACAAAAAAAGAAATAAACAATGAACAATATTTCATGTTATCGTTTTCTCTATTTTCAATATGGTCGCACCCCTTCGCATTAAGGGTTGGAGGTTGCTGAGCCACTCGCTTTTTAGACTTTTATAGGTCAATGTAAATTCAGATAGTATTTACACAGAATTGGCTGTGCAATGCCGACTGTGTTTAGAAGGCAAGGAGACACTTTATTTTATGAAAAACTTAATAATTACAATGCATCCTAAACCTCATGCTTTATCTAAAGGTACAACATGAAGCTACCTATTCTATGTACTATATGGATTCGATAACAATTGAAATGTTGCTACTCTCACCAACTAATTCCCCTGTTATTATTAAAAATAATAAAAAAAAATAAATAAATCGGCCAGCTATCAATTATTATTATGTTTGTGCTCGTGACACGACTTTAGGTATCTTCCAGAATTTGCCAAGGAGTAAGGGAAAATCATGGAAAAGCCTTATTCTGAGAACAAGACCTTAGGGGAAGTAGGCCCAGAGCTTGCAACAGATAGCTAGCAAACTGATATGCTTCTGAGTTTGGAAAAGTAACCATATCCACATCCATTCAATTCCGATAGCTGTGCCGTCTCCAGGTAGCTCTTTAGCTCTTCGCGGAACATGAAGCTTTGACTCTTCTGTCAGTGGAAGGATGAATCGCCTTAATGAACTAAGAGTAAAGAAAGCAACAGCAGTACTTATTCTAATATTTAGCAATGACTTAATCCAAATTACTCTAATCAATAGTAATTAAATTAAAAATGTATAAGGCAAAGAGGCAGTTGAGCATATGTCTTTTCTACCATTGTCCACTACAGGAATTAGTTATGTAGCCTATGGGAAAGTTGACTCTTTCGTAGAATACTTGAAAATAGTCTCATTCAGCAAGGTACTGAGCCTTACTTCAAGGACATAAACTGGTTAAATGAATTTGAAGGTAACATCAAAACTGCAATAGACCCTAATGGTTCCAGTGGACGAAACGATTAATTGAACCATGTGGATGCTATTTCTCACTAATCACATGAGCCAGATAGCAAAATATATGTATTTGTTAAACAACTTGCAGAAAAGACAAAACAACTAACAAACGAAAAGCTACTAAAATTCACTAAAATTACAGATTCTTAAAAAATTGTAAATACGCATGTATTTCATGCAGACAATTCTAAATACCGTCTTTGTTATTTTGAAAAAAGAAACGTGTGTTAAGGGATTCGTTTGCTCTCAAGCGTAAGGTCTTCTTGGATCGAAATAATTTCGTTCGACACACAAATTTTTGGATAACACTGTATATTTGACAAAACAAATAAAATTCAAGATAATAAAAATACAATGAATTACAATAAAAGTTAAAACTTAACATAGGTGACGATGATAATGTATTGATGTTCGGTCAAATAATAAATTAAACTATTAATTATGATGTAATTCCGAAATATAGATTTGATTCTTAATGTCTAGGTTAGTAATGTTGGCCGGAAGGTTTGTGTCATGTGATAGGATTTCAAAAATAATAAAATAAAATAATGAAATATTAATTTGGTGCAAGAAAATAATAAAATTAAAATATACGAATTAGCTGGTAAATTTTTAGGAGTGTCGGTGTATTGCGTCCGGGAGGGTGGTTTGAGCGCGTTACGCTGATGTCAAGGCGTGATCCCCTTTCGAATTCAACGATCTGGATTTGGTCTCCCAAATTAGGTACTTCGCTCACCCTCGAGGTTCAACTCAAACCAAAATAACGTAGTAGTTGTAGTAGTAGATAGTTGATAGTAGATTGTAGGTTCAGTGATCTAAGACGACGCCATTAACAAAAGGAATGCCGACTTGACGCTGCTGTTTGAAAACCATTTTTTAGGAATATCGATGCAATGGACAAGAAACTCCTGGCTGCCCCAGGTAAACGGAAAAATAATGCACTCGATATTGGAAGTTTCTCGCGCGAGAAAATCCCACAATGTGGTCTAATTTTAATTTGCACGGAGCAACTTGAACAGCGCGTCTAAGATGGTGTGTGTCGCCTGTGCGTCTCCCTTACTTAGCGAGAGGGCGGAAATAGGAAAATACAACGTGAATCAAATAAGTCACTGGTCTAATTTTAAATTAATGAAATAAAAATCTTTAAATAAAATCTAAAAAATGAAGCGATCGCAATCCAACGGCAACTAAGTTTGGAAAAGTAACCTCCACGTTCTTTCAATTCCGATAGTTATGGCGTCTCCAGGTAGTTCTTATTCACTAAAATTACAGATTCTTAAAAATATGTAGATACGCCTGTACAGGGTGGGCCAAATTCGATACTTTTAATAGGAAACTTATATTTCTGAAGGAATTAGACAAAATCTGACCTATGCTTCTACAGCTCGATTTTAAAAAGAAATCGATTGGTGAAGTCCGTATTTTTATACCTTCCGTAATATAAGAGATACAGAGCGTTTTCGTAAAATATGCAATTTTCAAAAGCCCTTGTAACTTTTTAACTTGTGAAAATAATTGATTTATATAAGAACTTTATTAGGACACTTTTTGACGTAGAATTCAATGCTCTAATTTGTTTTTTTTTTAATACGTTTTTTTTTTTTTGAGATATTATCAAGACTTGTGTTTTTTTTTATATGGAGCACCCTATATATTTTTACACTATTCAAAAGCAGATAAAAATTGCCTTTAATATGATATAACACACTTGATATTTTATTTAAAGGATTTTCATGATATTTGATTTTTTGTTTGCAATTTAACAGTATTTCAAGATGGCTCTGGCTGTAACTAAGCAATACGCGTATTTGTTTTATATTGTCAAAATATTTTGAAATGTCAGTTTGAATGAATGTTACTGGTGGTTTTATTATTCAAGATTTCAAAAATGTATGAAAACTATGAAAAATACGACATGTTAAAGTGTTTTATAGAAGCAGGTGAAAATGCGGAAGCTGCATGTAACATTTACTATGGGAGATATCCTGAAAGACAACAACCATTCAGAGACATGTTCACTAGGTTAAAGAAAAATTTAATAAATTTTGGATCCTTTCAAAAACCGAGACCTAAAAATTATGTGGCTCAAAATAGAGACAAAGAATTAGAGGAAACTGCCGTTTTGGGGGAAACTGTAAATAACCCAACACATTCCACTCGCGAGAAACAACAGGTTTAGCAAGAACATCGGCAAGGCGCATTTTAAAAAAGTATAGAACGAAACCCTATCGGACAAGGAAAGTGCATTACCTTTTTGCCGCGGAATTGGGGCGTCGTATGCCATTTTGTCAATGGTTTTTGGGAAAATGTGAAGAAAATCATAATTTTGCTCTAAACTGTGTATGGACGGATGAATGTAACGTAAGCAGTGCGGGAATTTTTAACAGATATAATTCTTATACTTGGTTACTATTGAAATGAGAAACCAAGGACGATATAGTTTCAATGTGTGGGTAGGAATTTTCCGTGCCAGGATAATTGGACCCTACATATATAACGGAATTCTTAACTCCGAAAGCTATTTCCATATTTTAGAACAATTCATTGAACCTCTCATAGATGAAATACCTTTAAACCAATTGGAATTCGTTTACTTCCAGCACGACGAAGCACCCCCTCACAATACTGCTCGGATTAATGAGTTTTTAAACCAACAATACGGTAACAATTGGATTGGAAATCAGGGACCGATACATTGACCGGCAAGATCACCAGATCTAACCCCATTGGATTTTTTCCTTTGGGGAAAATTAAAAATCTTGCGTTTAAGCATTCTCCCAATTCAAGACAGGAATTAGAGGCTGCAGTTTTGCAAGCGTTCGACTCTCTATCTCCGCTTGAGTTGGTGAACTCAGTTCAGAATGTAAGGAAACGGTGTCGATTATGTTTACAACAGAATGGCGGACAATTCGAACACTTACTATAATTCATAATGCTTGCGTATTTTTTTTTTGTATAGAGGGGTATATTGTGTAAATATTTCGTTCAAATATGTCTATAAGAATTTTAGAAACCAGCTGATTTTAATTTTAGCCATGGTAAATTAAAAAAAAAGTTGAATACACTACAAAATAAACCACCTTATTGTGGAATTCTATGCATATCTGTAGCGTCTAAACGATTATCTGCAAGACTATAAACATGTATTAAGGATGCTTACAGACTTATAAATAACCTTACAAGTGCTACAAATACGCACAGAATCCCACCATTAATTCCTTACAACTATAGTATCAATAATACTATTAATGGTTCCTTAGTTTGTTGGACTTGTTATTTCTAACATTTAATATTAAAACCACTCTTTTTCTGCTTTGTAGAAATCTTTTATTTGCTTATTTACGAGCATCCACGGCCAAACAAAAAATAAAGAAATAAAAAAACAAATACGCGCATTTTGCTTAGTTACAGCCAGAGCCATCTTAAAATACTGTTAAATTGCAAACGAAAAATCAAATATCTTGAAAATCCTTTAAATAAAATATCAAGTGTGTTATATCATATTAAAGGCAATTTTATGTGCTTTTGAATAGTGTAAAAATATATAGGATGTTCCATATAAAAAAACACAAGTCTTGATAATATCTCAAAAAATTGAATTCTACGTCAAAAAGTGCCCTAATAAAGTTCTGATATACATCAAGCATTTTCAAAAATTAGAAAGTTACAAGGGTTTTTAAAAATTGCATATTTTACGAAAACGCTCTGTATCTCTTATATTACGGAAGATATAAAAATACGGACTTCACCAATCGATTTCTTTTTAAAATCGAGCTCCAGAAGCATACTGCAAACTTCTCCTAAACCCCTCACCACAAACTGCACTAAACTGGACGTACGTTTCAATAGCAAAGCTATCATCATCCTGAGTTCAGTGTTTCTGCTGATGATGATAGCTTTGCTATTGAAACGTACGTCCAGTTTAGTGCAGTTTGTGGTGAGGGGTTTAGGAGAAGTTTGCAGCATTTCCAGTACCACAGTTTGGAGTATTTTTGTCCAGAAGCATAGATCAGATTTTTTTCTAATTTCTTTAGAAATATAAGTTTCCTATTAAAAGTGTCGAATTTGGCCCAACCTGTACTTTACGCAGACAATTCTGAATACCATTTGTGCATTTTCAGAATCAAGCAGAATTATATACTCGTTTTTGAGCAACAGCTCCAGTATATACACTGATACTTCGATCAAATGATGGCATTTATTGGTATTTTCACTTACTTATGGTACATTCATCAATTCATTCTTTCGCAATACATTAACTCACTTTACCTCTTATTTTTTTTTACAGAATTACCACTCGGTGAAGGGGTACTAAGCGAAGGAGAGTCGCCCCATCCGCGCTTACCGTAGAAACATGCTCGTCGACTGTATGAGGGAACGTTGCTACTAGTCTGCCAAATGGAAAGTGGCTTTATTACCGACGCCATTTCAGCGTAATAGCGTCTTCGCGGGGAGAAGAAAAAATCCTCTCAACGCTTTTTTTCCCCACTCGCTCTTCGTACGGGCGGGGCACGAGTGCCTGAAAGGGGGTGTCGGTACGCGCGCCTATGGATGTCGTGATATATTGAACGTTATTTACGCGCGTAACGGATGGATGTGTTCGCAGGAAGATACGTCTCGTGCTGGCTGAGGCCGAATTTTGCGGTGATTTTAAAGAGTGCTCTGGTGTAGGTGCTGCGTCCTTGGAGGTGGTGGGGTAGAGAAAAGCGTGGAGACTTGGAGGAGGGTTGCAGTCATGGGATTGGAAAGATGGCCCCCGCTTCTGTTGGGTTTTCTGTGCTTGAGGATCTTGGTGAATGTTATAGGACAAGGTGAGTCTTTTTTTCTACAAAGAATTTATATACAGGGTCGCTAAAAACTATGGATACAGTTAAATATTTTCAGAACGGTTTAGCAGAGCTCGTTGAAATTTGGCACACAGTTAGAAGTGTTTAAATTCTATCATTTGAGATTTCTTTCAATTTTCTACCATCATTTATTTTGAAAATACAAGGCTAACTTGATTTTTTTTTTAAATGGCACGGGTGGTCAAATTTGATATTTTTAAAAAGTGCGTTTTTTTTCTGAATTCAGTAATATAACACATGCCCACTTTTATTTTTATTAAATGGCAAAAAAAAAAAATTAATTCTGGAAAAATAAAACTAAGTTAGCTTTGAAAATGCTGTTATTGACGATGTGTCACTTGCATATTCGCCAAAAATTAAACTTGTGTGCAATAATTTGTTTAACAATGGTATATTTAAGCGAAACTGAGCGTATAGAAATTCTCATGATGGTTGGTTATGGCGACAGAAAATGAAGTTGTGTGCTCAAGTAGTGATTCTTTTTAATGAAATTCATCCAAACCGGGAACCGATCTCCTGGACGACGGTTTCAAGAACCTTACAAAGATTTCAAGAAACTGGTAGCGTTAAAGACCGTGCAAGACCTGGGCGACCTCGAATTATTATTACCAACGAAGAAAATTCTTTGAATGTTATGTTGGATGTGGTGTAGAAAATCCAAAAAATTCAGTACAACAGTTGGCGTTGAATCACAACATGAGTAGAGGATCCATACAAAAAATAATGAAACGCGAAAAATATCATCCTTATAAAATTCACTTGCTACAAGAATTAAGTGACGACGATTTTGACCGCAGAACCGAATTTTGCGAAACTATGATGCACAGAATACATCAGGATGGTAACTTTCTTAATCGAGTCCTCTTCTCTGATGAGTCAATTTTTTGTCTAAATGGATATGTTAACCGCCATAACTGTCGATATTGGTCTGACAGAAATCCGCATTGGATGGAGCAGTTTCATACACGGCATCGACAGAAAATTAATGTTTGGTGTGGCATTATTGGTCGGAATATCGTAGGTTCTTTTTTCATTAACGGCAATTTAACGTCTGAAAGATATTTGCAACTTTTACAACGATATATTGTTCCACGAATTAGGGAAATATTTTCAAACCACGGCAATCGAAATTGTATACCAACAGAAACCATATGGTTTCAACAAGACGGAGCACCGCCGCATTTTGGTCGTCAAGTGCGCGAATTTTTGGATGAACATTTCCCGGTAGATGGATAGGGTGAAGGGGGGCTATAGAATGGCCAGCTAGGTCTCCTGATCTGTTCCCACTTGATTTTTTCCCGTGGGGTAATGTAAAAAATCGAGTGTATGTCAACAGACCATTACAAATCGAAGATCTACAAGAATGTATAAGAAACGAAATTGCCAGTATTTCTCCAAATATTTTGACTGATTCTTTGCAAAATTTTGCTCAACGGGTTTATTATTACCAGGAGGTAAATGGAAATCATTTCGAACATCTTTTGTAACATAAAAACTATGTAATTTCTTGTTTGAGCTTCTTTTTATTAAAATCTGTTCTGTTTCAGTTAAATGTGTTATTTTTACAATTATTATTAACTATTATTATTTATTTTTTGGTCAAACTTCATGCAGCAAAGAAGTAACGATAGATAAAGACAACATTTCCAAGGCTAACAAAATTTTTCATTTTTCAAAATTTTACTAGTTCAACATTTTTTTTTTAAGTTTCGATTAAAATAAGGTATGGATGTGTTACATCACAGAACGCAGAAAAAAAATCTCTTTTCAAAAATATTAAATTTGACCCTTCGTGCCATTTAAAAAAAATCAAGTTAGCCTTGTATCCCCAGAGCAAATGAAGATAGAAATTTAAAGAACATCTTAGACGACAGAATTTAAATACTTTTAACCATATACCAAATTTCAACAAGTTTTGTTGAATAGTTTTCATAATATTTAACTGTATCCATACTTTTTAGCGACCCTGTATATTTATGCGGTAAACCAAATTACTTTTGTCGACTGATGGATTAAATACATTAAATTCGAATTGACCCTGTGTAAGTACATTGTACCAGGTGAAGCTAAACTAAAAGGTTTGTTTCCTAAAAAAATCTTTAATGATACGTTATCGGTTTCGTCTTATGCGCACATGATCAAAGAGTTAATAACGGTAAAGATTTTCATTCGCCAAAAATAAACTACTCTGATTGTTAGTATTTGTGCTGTTGGTGAGTATACAGAAGAAAACTGATTATACACTCATTGCAAAACTTGCAAAACATTTGATCCATTTGAATTTTTGTTCATAAAGAAGGAATGTTGTGAGACATAACAATATAACAACATTTATGCGTTCTCGTCCATAGAAATGAAATTGGAACAAAAACGACGATATCGTCTTATAAAATGGTGTTTATAAATACTTCGCACCAGTCATAGAACCTCCACACCATAACGGAGCCTCTGCTTTAGCTAATCCTTTCCACAATATTGCATTACGCAAATAGTTCTTTCTATCTTCTCCAAATCCTTCCCCGGCCGCCTGGTGATTTTAGACAAATTCTGGATTCATCAGTTACTTCAATCGCTGGATGGGGCTCCGTGTTAACGGACAAAAGCTAGTCGAGTTCCACAATGTTCCATAGACAGCTGTGGACATGGAGCTTGTTTTCTTGACTTTAAATTGCCTTCGGCTAGCCCTCGACGAATTGTCTGCTTACATACACATTTCTTACATCGTTCCGTCGATTTGCTACCTCAACCGAAGTGAGGTGCCTATCCCTTAAAACTGAAGACACTACAGAGCGATCATCTCGTTTGGATGTTGCTTTTCTGTGGTCTGATCCTGGTCTAATAGAATAGCTAGCGGTTTTATTAAAACAGCGTTTTGATTTGCTGAACGAGTAACTCCTAATACCTAAGCAACATAATATTGGCTATTTTTGCACTTCAAGCAATTTTCAAATACAACCATTGTTGAATTTGAAAAGGATACAAAGAGCCTTATTCTGAATCAAGGAGGGTAACATTTTAAATGCCAAAATGATGAATGCCATTGATTCAGAATAAGGATCTTTGTATCTGTGTAGGCGCAATGAGGTCCACATCACGAGAGGCTTTATATGTGGAGGCACAAGAACCGCCTGTACTACTTGGCCGGGAATATCTTGCAGCCAAGTACATACTAAAATTGCAGACAATAGGGGACACTAATATTCTCTATAATATCCGTAGACTTTCGGTCATTCCCATTCTGGGCAAAGAAAAACCTCTCTTGTTAACTGCAGCTTATAGGTATCTTTCAGGTTTAAACCTTTCTATAGCCTATCCAGAATTTCCAAAGATAGACTTCCATCAATATGATAAACCAATACGGGTGTCCATTCCAGATTATTCTGGCCAAAGTTACGTGGACAAAAGCATACATGCAGAAATTCTCGATACGCTTTCTGAACACACTGTTATATATACAGATGCATCGAAAACATTAAACGATTGTGACTGTGCATTTTTTGACCCCATTAACAACGTAAGTGGGTCTTTCTGCTTGAATGCAGAGCTAAATATTTTCTCTGCTGAAGCCAGAGCGATTTGGGAGGCACTTAAGTACGCCAAATCTTTAGAAACACCGAAAATCGCTATAATGTCAGACTCCTTAAGTGTCCTACAGTCTATTAGAGGAAAGAAATGGTTCACAAAGGTACATCCGCTAGTGTTGAAGATTCGAACCACTTGTGCGAGCTGGAAGCACAGCAGAAGGACGTGGAACTGTTTTGGATGAAGGGCCATGTAGGAATTACTTCCAATGAAAAGGTGGACGTCTTAGCAAAAGCGGCGGCGGTTAGTCTGGATAGAAAAGACTGTACTATTTTTCCAAGCGAAGTTGGCGGTAAAATTAAAGCCCATTTCTTGCAAGAGAAATGGGAACTGAGATGGCGTGACGCAAGCAACAATAAAGTTACGCAGTATGCCAAGATTCATGACAGTGTTTGTCACCCTCGATGGCATAAGGGCATTACAGTTCCGCGTTCTTTCTACAGTAGGATTGCTAGATTGAGCTTTAGGCATGGTGTTTATCCAGCAGCATATCTTTATAAATTGGGTTTAGTAGATTTTCCAGCTTGTTTGTGCGGTTTTGACGCGGATCTGAATCATTTAGTTTTGGGGTGTTCGAACTATAAAGCACAGCGACGCAAACTATTTAAAAGTTTGATTAACTTAAATGTACAGCTACCTACAGCTATCATACCTATTTTGAAAGTCAATAACATAGAAATATACATAACGTGGCTGATGGGCTGAGATCCCTTTAATACAAAAAAAAAATGTTACCCTCCACATTTAATTTTTTTGTCAACAAAAGAATTATTCCTCGTTTGCTGGCCAAATAAAAAAAAGGCAGCAAACTGATACCTTTCAATAATAGAGATATATTTTTTGGATTCACGAATGCATATTAAATGGAGTTGGGGTTTTTTAACATCTTTAATCAATCAGAAATGGTATCCCATGTAACTATCCGAAATTTACCACAATTAAACATGCTAATTAATTCAAATTCAATTTTTATTATAGAAGACGTAGGATATGTGACTTATCACTACTTACCTAACAAATTAGGATTCGTTTAATTAAACTCATCCAACACCATTTTCCCTTTCTACATCACTTTCATCTACAACCTTCCATCAAAACGAAAATCATAGGCGTAAATCATCTCCGACCGAACGACAAATCCGCCTAATAAAACTGAGTGAAGGCCAGCCCGATTTTTAACGCTTCCAATTCGTCAAAAAATAATAAGGCGATACGATCGCAAACTCAGGCCAATTCCCGAAGGAGATCCTGTCATCCCGTGGCCCATACTCCCTAACTCTCGCTGCCCTCTTTCGCCATTTGCCCGGCCGAGAATCTCATCTATAGCGGCCGTAAAAATAAAGTAAATGCCATAAAGAAGAGTCTCAGTTCCGTCCGGAGATTGCTAATTCCGTTCCGTGCTCGTTCTTTCCCTCTTCTGTCTAGACTATCGCGATCCTAATTCTGTCGTAGCGTAAACAGCAGAACGAGTAAGCGTACATGATTGTACTTGTACTCGTTTCCTTATTGTTTATAGCGCTGTAAGATCATCTGCAATACTGTACACTGCTAAGATGCTAACATTTGTTCGTAACTTCGTTATGTTAACATCAGCACTGATGCAATATAATATATAACGAAATCGTTTCCGTAATATTTGACAGATGTTAACTCTAACGCGGCATTTTGAACATTTTCTCTTCCTTCATAGCATACCCTCCCAGGAAAGGTAACTGTCATACTTCAACTGATATTATGCTTATTAACGTCAGGTGACTATTACTGGTACTAAAAGTTCCACTCTCCCTTTCTTACGTTATAGTGTCGGCCTACGGGACTGATCTGAATTAACTTCCATTCTCCGTCGGCTGTGTTCCAGTATCGGTCTAGGTACTGATCTGGAGAAACTTTAGTTTTCCGCTTCTTGCGTTTCAGTGTAGGCCTACTGGCACGATCTAACTACCGCGTTCTAGTGTCGGATCTGACGTAGCTGGGACCTTCGGTTTATTACGTCCAGTGTCAGCCTACGGGACAAATCTGACGCCTTAGACGCAGGATTGATCTGACCTGACTCGACTTTTGTTTATTTTATATTGGACTGATCGGACGAAAGTTTTGTCTGTAGCGTTCTAATGTCGACCCACGCGATGACTGATCTGACGTAACTGATGTCTTCCACACATTGCATCCTACTTTTGTCGCACGGGATTGATCTGACCTACCTTGACTTTCGCGTATTTCGTTCTAGTGTCAGGCTATGAGACTGATTTGACCTGACTTCCTCTAGCCGTCTGTTGCATTTCAGTGGCAACCTACAGGGCTGATCGGATGAGATATTTGTCTATTGCGTTCTAGTGTCGGCCTACGAAACTAATCTGTTGCGGAGCAGTGGCAACTTATAAAACTGAGCTGGAGAAATGTTTGTTTATTGCGTACTAGTGTCGGCCTATAGGACTGATGACGCACTTGATGTAGATTGCGCTTTCGGTGTGTTACGTCCAGTATCACCCTACAGAGGTGATCTTTCTTATAACAAGTGTATTACACAAAAATACTGTAAATAAATAACAAACTTATTTACAGTATTTCGAGATTAACAAATATATGTTAATCTACACAATAGATGGTTAACATATATATTTTTTTATAATAAAATCAATTTTAATGTGGCAAAACAATATACAAACAAAATCGATTCGCGTATTCGTTTCGTAAATTTAAATTGTGGATATATAATATAATATATCTAATAATAATATCCTCAAGATGTGGTGAGGAAAAACAAATTTTTTTTGGAAACTTACGGTCTCAAATAAAGTTTTTTAGGATTTGTGTTTTGTTATAATGTAATATATTTTTCATAACATAGACAATGCTGAGAATACAATAAAAAAAATCAGGCAATAATGAAAATTATAATCGTTCTTTGTTATAATGTAATATATACCTAATGTATACATAGGTATCCCCGGATTGAGATCATAATAGGTATAGTGGATGACAAAAGTGTAGGTATGAATTTCATACTTTTAAAATAAACCCTTCTTGGTTTGTTCTTTAATTCTTTTCGATTTTTTAAAATCAGCGAGGCTTTTACTGTTGAACAGGTAAAGTGTCTTTTCTGTTAGCATTCTCGATAAGCTAATAAATGATCGATTGTTCATTTGATGTAACCGAAGATAAAAATCGCTCTTTAAGCACATCACTGTTTATAACCCTTCTTATTTCCTTTATATAGTTTTCTGTATCAAAAATGTAGATTCTGGGAAGGCCATTTATTTAATCTAATGCTATGACCATATCGAAGGTGGTTGGCGAGTTCAGAGTTACGATGCAAAAATATGTAAATTATGAAGGAAGCCAAATACAATAATCGTTTTGTTATTAATACCAATTAATAAATAGTTTTTGCTTAGATAGTGTCAATCAGTTATTTGCGGCGCTAATTTAATGAAACTTGCTTTATCTTTTTGAAATTTAGTATTTATACAGCAAAATTTTTCGGTCTGGACAACTTTTTTTGGTAAAAAATTGGCATACTGTGAGCAAAAACAAGTACTTTACCTGAGGCAAAATAGACAAAATCAAAGTAGGCCGGTCGTTATGAAATTTTATATAATTTTCTAACTTTCTATTCCAAACAAGTTTTATTAGTAATATTTTGGCATACTGCTAACAAAAAGGTTTTTTTGTCTTACATGAATAGGATATGTAAATTAACAGAACATAGACATGGGGCTTGCAGTTCAATAATGCTTGATGACGATTGAAACTGGTCGCAAGTTACTTAAAATTGAAGAATCTTGTAAGAAAAAAGAACCTTTTACATTACATACCTATAACTTCATTTTACAGAGTTAATATGGATCACTCAAACATAATATATTTGACGTAAAACAAAAGCATAATCTGCAACCTTCCTAATAAAATGATAAACTTGGTCAAACATGCAAATTAATATTTAGTACAACGTAAAAACTGAATTGAAACGGTAAGAAGAAAAAAGACATGTGCAAGAAACGAAAATAAAGAATTGCGTGCTACTAAACAATTAGAGTCCTAAACTATCCAAATTTATACATAACTCATTTATTATAATTTTGTGAAGGTTACTAAGGCAGCGTTGGTGGGGCATGTTTTAGCATTATTTTAAAAAAAAGAGTGGTAAACACTTTGTACGTATGTATGTATAAAATAGAATTTGCTCTAAATATATTAAATCCACCAATTTGCCTAAAAGGCAGCACAGTATCCACCCACACAACCTAAATGCGGAATATTACGTAAGCAAAGTAGAGTCAGAAGTACCTTCGCCTTTCGCGGAATCATCTCGACTCGAGAACAACACACATCTTTATTGTATCATCAAATAAACCTTATGGCCGTTTAAAACGAAAAGACGCTGTCTGCCTTAGTACCGTGCCCCGCCCTTAGCTTAGCTTTTTTTTTATATAAATGCGCATCGGCATCCCGCCTTTTTATTACGAGTTAGGAGTTGAAAGAGGGAAAAAAAAAGTCGGTGGGGAAGCAGAAAGGGGTGGGGTAAAGATGGTCGATTCTCTTTTTTTTTTGTGTTCGGTAAAAGGTTCACGTTCCTCAAAGTACGTCCCTGGATAATAGACCCGGTTTGGAAGTTGGAAAGGTCCAAAGGAGACCGTCTGTTCGGGATGAAGTATCCCGAAAGATTAAAGTCAATAACATCTACGTGTTGATGTTCGTAGTAGTTTGTCTAGTTAAATTATCTTTCGGGTACTTTGTAGGAGTTACGAGAATTTATATTCTAAAATGCGAGTCAAAAGCAGTTGTGTTCATCAATTATTAAGATGAATCTGGATGACAGGTTAATGAGATTATCTACCAGTAGATGCCTTTAAACGAACTAATCAGAATATTTCAAATTTGGAAAAAAAAAAAAATTGAGAGCAGAGAAGAGAAAAGAAAAAAAGTCAATTAAAAATAATACAATACTCAATAAGAATTCTTGTGACTTTTCGATATAGAAAGACAGTATACTGATACTAGCATTGCTTAAGCCTGCTTCTTCCATTAAATCTCTCCACAAAATTTGATTTGATATTGCAGCTTTAACTTTCTGTTGCTCCGCGTAAGTTTCTGTAACCGTGAGTAACTTCCAGCCACCATGTCCTTTTAATTCTAAAACATTTCCTCCAGCATCTGCAAGCATATTGGCAGATAATCATCTTAAGCTATGCGTACTAGGCAACCTTAGATAACTAACTATTTGGCTTGGTATTTTTTCAAACACTTTTAATATCTATAGATTGAATAGAAAACTTTCCACTATTGTAACTGACAATCAGTCGATTATGTTGTCGCTGATGATCTGAGACTGGGGTATTTTCTATACGGTGTGAGTCGTTAAGAATTGGAAATCTGGTAACTGGGAATAGTAGAGACTAAAACATGAGGATTGGGCTCAACATGCTTTATACAAATGTTCAAGTTAATAATTTTATTTCTAAATTTCCCGATAATTTAGCAAGTTTTCTTAAAGTGAACGTGAAAATTGGTATTACTACGTTTTTCAGCATGATCAATAGGAATTTGCCATCACTTTTACAGTTGCTCATAGAGGGCGCTAGTTACATCTTGCTGAATTGGTAAATCGAAGCTTATCTTTTTTGTGTGTACAGAATCACAGAAACCGAATAGAAAATTTGAAAGAGCAACCGTTTTTACATGAAAAATACATACTTGTTTTGATTATTTTGATATCTTGATCCGTTTTCGAGATATTTGCATTCAAATGTTTCAGTGCTACTAGCCTAAGTTTTAATTCTTAAAATTCAAAGTTGGCTTATTCATCTGACAGCTATTGTGACGCTTGTGTCAAAAAGTAAAAGCAAGCAAGCTTACCTTATTTGTACAAGAACAAGAAGTAATAAAAAATGCCACGGCGTAATGAGTTTTAAAATAGTGAAATGGGAGATATGATTTGTGTTTTTGCTCAAGCAAATTGTAATGGACTTGCTGTAGCGCGCTGCTAATACTTACAATTATATCCAAACCGAAGACAACCAAATTATAAACTTTTTAGAAATCTTTATAATCGCCTGGGGGAAACTGCGTGTTTTCGTCCTAAACGTCATAATGGTGCTCCAAAAACAATTTCAGTAGGACAAGAGGAGGAAGTTCTAGTTCGGGAAATTTAGAAATAAAATTATTATCTTGAACATCCTGTATGTCCTAAACGAGTAACATTTGTATAAAGCATGTTGCGCTCAATCCTCATGTTTTAAGTTCTACTGTTCCCTGTTTCTAGATTCCCCATTCTTAACGACTCATACTGTTTATTTCAACCATATTTTTCAAGTCTTCCTTTCGTTGCAAATAATACATCTCCATTTTTAGTTTCGGAAGTTGAAATTTTTAGTATAAACATATTACCGATATCTTTCACATGTGCAATGCTGATTTTATAATACCCATCTCTTCTGCAAGCATCAGCAGTGTCAAAAATTGCCACAATATAAATCTTCTGTTTGAAGAAAGTTTGTAGATACTCAGGCATCAATTGCTTGATGGTACTACTTCCTTAAATAGAAAATTACAATTCGTATCCACTCCAACTTTTCCTAGTCTATTAGAAAAATAATATTTATACAGTGCTTCTTCGGGTTGGTCTTTAGCTAAAATTAGTTACCATAAATTGAAAATCTTCTCTTTGTCCTCTTTTTCTCTGCAGTCAGTTGAATATTTCTTAATTTCATTGTTGGAAATAGATACCTCATTTAGTGGATATTATTTACAACGCAAAATGGAAAAAAAATCCACTGTACCAACTGCAAGAGACTTAAAAGTTCCTGAACCACTATATAACACAAAATTATTAAAAAAGAAGCGAATATCTTGTAAAGCATAAACATTAAGCGCATGGTATGTTAGATGAATTTGACATAAAATTCAGAGTAAAATCCAAATTTGAAATAAAAATATTACCTTTTGTTACGGTTTTTTTACTTCGCTTGCCTCGAATTAGTTTTGCCCAATTGACCGTCTATTTAGATCATTTTATTCTATGTTTACATCTTTTCGACGTTAGAGGGCACCTCTATGTCCGTTTTCTTATTTTATTTATCTGTTTTCTGATTGGTTGTGTGACGTTTCCTTCCTTCCGGCTTGCTGGCCATTCTTTTGCGGTTTTAGACGTGTTCTTACGAGTACATTTTCCTATTTTGGAAATTTTGGATATTTTGTGGATTTAATTGGAAGTTTACTGGAAATATTCATTGGCTGTATATTCGCTGGTGTTTGGTGTGGAATTTTCGTGAATATTACAGCGGCTATAATTTGAGAACACACGCATCTGCACCGCCATATCTGTTTCTTTCTCCTCTTCGTTGTAAAACCTCGTTATTTAACGGTAAGCAGATCTTGTTATTTCTTTTAAATCACTAACTTTGAGGTTTCTGTGTTTTTAGAGGTTCTTTTACTCCCCCCTCCCCCCCCGTAATTTTAATTTTGGAATTTTCCCATCGTTTGTGTGAGATTTTGAATGGAATCTCGCCACTGCACACATTATATTCATCAAAATTGACATTTCTCACGAAAACTGGCATGTTTGCAGATAAAACGTTGTAAAGACACAGACACAAAATTTCTCTTGATTGCACTCATGACTGAAAACACTCATTACGTTCGCAATAACAATAATAATGATTTTGTGTCTCAAACAACCATATTTCAATGACTCCTCAGCATTTGAATAAGCATAAAAAAAAGCTCAGAATAAATTATGGAGTAATTCCAAACTTTTACCATACGGAATATAAATTTGGCTACGAATCAAATCGGTTCACACCTCGAGGGGTTCCACCGCATTAATAAATAATCCACAATCGTTCTGAGAATCGAACGCTTCTACCAGCACACCATCCAAAAGTTTTTAGGCAATTCTTCGCGACTTACTGTTCGCTTCCAATCGGAATTTATGGAGTCTCAGTCATTAGTTATCGCGGATAAGATAGTGTACGCCCAGCAGTTTTATCTTAAACGATTCTGTTGATTTTTCTTTGCGAGAGAGTCGTAAACCTCGAGCTGATGTCGCAATTTTACTTTGAAATTCCGAATGTGTTATAAGAAAGTGTGTTTGGTGGGAGGATGGTAGGAAAGATATGGTTATCATTAATACAGTATGGGAATGGGATAGGTTAAAGGCTGTAGCTGGATAGGCGTGGGAAAATGGCCTCCAGAAATGAATTTAGAAAAGAATTCATAAGAAGATAATATATACTGGATATGTTACCCTCTGTGTCCCCACTCCTCTTAAAATAATTAGAAAAATGTTCGTTAAACACATAATTTTTTTTGTGTAGAAATAAATAGGAAAAGAGATTTTTTTTACATTTAATTGCAATGAAGTTATTTGTAATTATCTATTCGAAAAACTTTAATAATGAGCAGATGTAGTAAGAACTTCAAAACGTTCCTATAATAAGGATGATGCTCTTCTAATCCAACTAATTGTTAATATATTGATGTGTGCACGTTATAGATATAAGATCATTTATTATTTTTGGCAGGAAGATATATTTTCAGTTCAATTTTTCTCATTATAATTTAAAGAGGTTATTTTTCCGTTTGGGCCAGCTAAATTACTTTTCTTTTTCCTTGTTAATTTCATTTTGCATTTTCAATTCAGTCAGTACACAGCAGTATCTGTGACCAATATGAGGAATAATTATTTGGTAGTAGCTACGTTCCAGTGACACCTTTTGAACTGATTCCGCGACAATTCACTTTACTGGAATTTCTTATTTATTTTTTTCATATTCTCGGTCACCCTCTGTCGTGAACCTTCCGTAGCTTCGATTGTATTCGAATTGCATCCTTTTACCTAAGTTGGCATGTTGATGGTGTACATAAGACCGGCACCACATTGGGCGTAATTCTGTCGCGTAATTCGCGTTTCGACCATTGATATAGCCCAAATAACAACTCAAGTATTCATTCATCGTCAACAATTTTTGTCCAGTATTGTGACGTCGTTGAACATTTATTAACAGCAGTGGTTAGTAAAATATGCGTCTTTAAATTATCTACCACTTAGCAAAAGTAACTTTGCTGTAGTGGCCACCGAATATACTTCCTTTAAAGTTATAGTTACTACAAAGTGGTACATGGCACCAATCGGCGCACACTGTTTCTATTTTAAACTCGTGCGCGTTCGTTAAAACTACGACAAAAAAATCGGCAATTACAACGTTTCATGTCAAACCTTCCCTCAAATTACTAGAGCGTCGGCCTACTGCTAACCTCGTATAAGTTCCGCCTTCCATTTCATTGTATTAGAGCATCGCTCTACAACTAACCTCGTTTGGCTTCTGTTTTCCGTTCATTACGTTGAAGCGTCGGCGTACGGCTCAAGCTCGTATAAGCTCCCCCTCCCATTTTGTTGCATTAGAGCGTCCGCCTACAACTGACCTCGTATGACCGCCATTTTCCATTTATTACGTTGGAGTGTCGGCCTACGGCCGCACAATGCGTAATTTCTGCTTCTTGTTTCGTTGCACTAGAGCGTCGGCCCATGGCTGCACTTTGTGTGGCTTTCGTTTTTTTTCCGTTTATTACTTTGAAGCGTCGGCCTACGGCTGCAGCTCGTATAACCTCTGCCTTCCAGTTTGTTGCATTAGAGCGTCGGCCGACAACTGACCTCGTATGACTTCCGTTTTCCATTTATTACGTTAAAGCACCGACCTACGGCTGCAGCTCCTATAACCTCCGCCTCCCATTTTGTTGCATTAGAGCGGCTGCCGACAACTGACCTCTTATAACCTCCGTTTTCATTTATTATATTGGAGCGTCGGCCTACGACTGCATAATGCGTAATTTCTGCTTCTTGTTTCATTGCAATAGAGCGTCGGCTCATGGTTATACCTCGTGTGGCTGCGCCGGCCTACGGCTGTACCTAATATAACTTCAGCCTCCCGTTTTGCTGCATTAGAGCGGCGGTCGGCAGCTGACCTCGTATGACTTCCGTTCTCCATTTATTACGTTGAAGTGTCGGCCTACGGCTGCACAATTCGTAATTTCTGCTCCTTGTTTCGTTGCAGTAGAGCGTCGGCCCATAGCTATACCTCGTGTGGCTTCCGCTTTTTTTCTTCGTTTATTACGTTAAAGCGCCAACCTACGGCTGTATCTAGTATAACAGCTGACCTCGTATGACTTCCGTTCTCCATTTATTACGTTGAAACGTCGGCTTACGCCTGCACAATGCGTAATTTCTACTTCTTGTTTCGTTGCAGTAAAGCGTCGGTCCATGGCTATACCGCGTGTGGCTTCCGTTTTTTTTTTTCTTCTTTTATTACGTTAAAGCGCCGGCCTACGGCTGTATCTAGTATAACTTCCGCCTCCCGTTTTGCTGCATTAGAGCGGCGGTCGGCAGCTGACCTCGTATGACTTCCGTTTTCCATTTATTACGTTGAAGTGTCGGCCTACGGCTGCACAATTTGTAATTTCTGCTTCTTGTTTCGTTGTAGTAGAGCGTCGGCCCATGGCTATATCTCGTGCGGCTTCCGTTTTTTTTCTTCGTTTATTACGTTAAAGCGCCGGCCTACGGCTGTATCTAGTATAACATCCGCCTCCCGTTTTACTGTTTTAGAGCGGCGGTCGGCAGCTGACCTCGTATGACTTCCGCTCTCCATTTATTACGTTGGAGTGTCGGCCTACGGCTGCACAATGCGTAATTTCTACTTCTTGTTTCGTTGCAGTAGAGCGTCGCCCATGGCTGCACTCGTGTAGCTTCGTTTTTTTTTCTTCGATTATTACGTTAAAGCGCCGCCTACGGCTGTACTAGTATAACTTCCGCCTCCGTTTTGCTGGCATTAGGGGCGGTCGGCAGCTGACCTCGTATGACTTCGTTCTCCATTTATTACGTTGAAGTGTCGGCCTACGGCTGCACAATGCGTAATTTCTACTTCTTGTTTCGTTGCAGTAGAGCGTCGGCCCATGGCTGCACCTCGTGTAGCTTCCGTTTTTTTTTTCTTCGATTATTACGTTAAAGCGCCGGCTACGGCTGTATCTAGTATAACTTCCGCCTCCCGTTTTACTGTATTAGAGCGGCGGTCGGCAGCTGACCTCGTATGACTTCCGCTCTCCATTTATTACGTTGGAGTGTCGGCCTACGGCTGCACAATGCGTAATTTCTACTTCTTGTTTCGTTGCAGTAGAGCGTCGCCCATGGCTGCACCTCGTGTAGCTTCCGTTTTTTTTTTCTTCGATTATTACGTTTAAAGCGCGGCTAACGCTGTACCTAGTATAACTTCCGCCTCCCGTTTTGCTGCATTAGAGCGGCGGTCGGCAGCTGACCTCGTATGACTTCCGTTCTCCATTTATTACGTTGAAGTGTCGGCCTACGGCTGCACAATGCGTAATTTCTACTTCTTGTTTCGTTGCAGTAGAGCGTCGGCCCATGGCTGCACCTCGTGTAGCTTCCGTTTTTTTTTTCTTCGATTATTACGTTAAAGCGCCGGCCTACGGCTGTACCTAGTATAACTTCCGCCTCCCGTTTTGCTGCATTAGAGCGGCGGTCGGCAGCTGACCTCGTATGACTTCCGTTCTCATTTATACGTTGAAGTGTCGGCCTACGGCTGCCAATGCGTATTTCTACTTCTTGTTTCGTTGCAGTAGAGCGTCGGCCCATGGCTGCACCTCGTGTAGCTTCCGTTTTTTTTCTTCGATTATTACGTTAAGCGCCGGCCTACGGCTGTACCTAGTATAACTTCCGCCTCCCGTTTTGCTGCATTAGAGCGGCGGTCGGCAGCTGACCTCGTATGACTTCCGTTCTCCATTTATTACGTTGAAGTGTCGGCCTACGGCTGCACAATGCGTAATTTCTACTTCTTGTTTCGTTGCAGTAGAGCGTCGGCCCATGGCTGCACCTCGTGTAGCTTCCGTTTTTTTTTCTTCGATTATTACGTTAAAGCGCCGGTCTACGGCTGTACCTAGTATAACTTCCGCCTCCCGTTTTGCTGCATTAGAGCGGCGGTTGGCAGCTGACCTCGTATGACTTCCGTTCTCCATTTATTACGTTGGAGTGTCGGCCTACGGCTGCACAATTCGTAATTTCTGCTTCTTGTTTCGTTGTAGTAGAGCGTCGGCCCATGGCTGCACCTAGTGTGGCTTCCGTCTATTTTTTTTCGTTTATTACGTTGAAGCGTCGGCCTACGGCTGTACCTCGCGTAATTTCGGTCTCTCGTTTATTACACTTGAGCATCGGCCTATGGCTGTATATTTTTTATGCCGTGATTAACTAAAGATTGATTAACATTTCTTATTATCTTTCTATCAAATAAAAAATATTTAGCATTATTTTCAGATTTTTTAATTAAAAAAAGAGAGTCGAAACTTAAAAAAAAAACATTCCTTTCACTAAAGCCTGATTTCCCATTAGAACAAGATACTGTTTAATACTACAAAAATATCATTCTAAACTCTAACTATATAATGTTGAATAACTATGTATTACAGGTATTTGCTTATATTTCAAGTAGTTATTAATTCGGAAGTAAATCAAACAAAAGGCCTGGTTCCTCGCCTATTATTTCATTATTTCATTTACTTCCTGAATTATTAACTCACACTGAGTAAATTATATATCGTAGTTATTAATTGTTCACTCGTTAGGATATCCTTAGAATTCACAAGTGGCATACTTTCTTATAAATTTACTTCCCTCAAAATATCGAATGGAGGAAATTTGATATCATAACGTGAAGCGAACTGAAAAAAAAATCCCGAAAGAAACTCAGACGGGAAATAAAGGAAAACATCAAAAGATATTTTTATATTAATTATACTGCTGCTTATAATTCGGAAATGGGTACGAAAATTATGCAGATCCTGATGCGCAAAATATGAAAGAACCCATCATTTACCCGGAACAAGAATAATCCTTTTCCCTTTCTTTTTTTTCTTCAATTCTTCTCATTATTACTTTCTCTTGCATACCTTGCATCCCTCACGACGAAACAAGAAAACCAAGATAAATAATTCTATAGGCATCTCGGTGCCGCTCTTAATAAAAAAAATATCCCTCCATTAATTAAAGGAGCGACTCAGTTTTCCTTTCAGCTTCCGTCATTTTCGTACGGAAAATATGTGCTAAAACTTGGAATTATAAAGTAAAGAGAGGAATTTCTTAGTTGTCTTGGGAATCTTGATAAAAAAAAAAAAATATTAAAAACGGAAGTGAGGAAATGTTTTACACAAACGAAATTTGTGAGAAATCTAAAAAGAATTTCTTTTATGCCGCTCAAATTCTTAAGTTTTAATTTTACGTGTCGAGTTTCATTTCTTCGTCTATAAACGGTCTTACTTTAATTTTCGATTCGGCCAGAGACTTCGAAGATGCAGAAGTAACTACCTCGGATTTTTTTTTCAATATTTTATTATAATTATGGAATAACCTTGTGAAGCATACAGTGCATCCAAAAAAGAAGGTACTTTTTTACATCCGAATATTTTCCTAAAGTGTTGCTTTCTTAAATATCCAGTATTTGTTTGTCGTTTTTTGGTCATTATCTATTTATTTGCCGGCGTATAGAAAAACAGGTCTTCAGGATCAGCTGCTTACAGCTTAAGCCGCTGTTCTTCCTCCTGAACCAATGATTTATTATAGTAAAAGTAATGATATAGCAAAAACAAAATCAAAATTCGAGTCTAGTAAAGAGCAAAAATATCAAAATACAAAATCGAAGTAACATATTAATATAATATAATAAGAAAAGAAGTAAGATTTACAAACTAAACAGCGCCTTGTTTCGCAATTGGCGGGAGAAAGAAGATGGATACAAGTTATGCATATTGAGTGGTATTACGTTCCAAAGTCTAACAACATTATAATTAAACGACCTTTTAAAGATTTCAGAGATGATGAGCTGGTGGTGTTAGCAAGCCCTTGCTCCTCACATTGATAGTATGGACATCTGCTCTAAATAAAATTTCACGGAACAAGTAACTTGGTTTTTTGAAACAAATAATTTTATAAAAACAGATGGTAGCACAAAATTCTACCCTGGCAGAGATTTTTAACCAGCCAGCCCATTTGAGTGTATGAGAGATTCTGCTAAATTTACGTATCCATAGATAAATCTAAGACAAGAATTCTGTAAGCATTGAAGTCTACTTCTATCAATGCTGTTTAAGCAGTAATAGTAAACGCTCATACAAAAGTTGTGTCTGGAAAGCACCAATGATTCAATTAAAGCTTTCCTCAAACTGATATCCAAACAGTCTTTACTACCATACAGAACCTCCAAATTACTGTACCCTGATCTAATTAAATGTGAAATGTGTTCTTTAAAACGAAGTTTGGTGTCAAGGAAAAGGCCCAAGTTACGCACACATTTTAATACAATGCAAATTTGATGCTCGGACTTTTGCACTGCCGAAAACTAGAACTGAATATTTTTTATTATTTATATTAAGACAATGTCTTTTGGATATATTAACAAGTGACTGAAGGTCACTGTTAGTATGTAAGACAGCTTCACGTGTATCTTTTGGATTGAAGATGTAATATAATTGCATGTCGTCCGCGTAAAAGTGGTAAGTACAATATTGCAAACATTTACATCAACATAATATTTGGGGTGTAAATTGCATAAAGTAAAGGTCTCAAAATACTGCCCTGAGGAACACCGGATATTATTGGGAGTGGCTAGGACAAACGACCATCATACGAAGCTTATTGAGATCTACCCGATAAATAAGAAGATAAAAAATTAACAGAATTTTGAGAAAAGCCTATGTAATTTAAGATCGTGAGCAGTGGAGTATGGTTAGTTGTATCGAAAGCTTTAGAATAGTCTAACATTACCAAAACTGTAATTTGGTTGTCATAAATACTACGAAATAAATCGTCAACGATGTCAACAAAAAATTATCAAAGATAAGAAGTTCACATTCTTACTATAGCTTGCTTCAAATATAGTCATTTTGCTGCCAAATGATCAAATTTAACAAATTATTTCTTCTGAGTATATTTCGTTTGTTTACAACAATCGGTCAAATGATGGGCTAATTTTAATTCCTTGTAATGATTTAGCTTCACGTTTGAATGTTTACGCCTTTAACGAAAACAGTCGATCACAGTAACTATTTGCTTTAGGATTTTAAATTAATTTAATTAATTAATGTGTCTACCTACCACCCCATTTATTTGTAGTACTTTGTACGGATATTTCCTGCACCCCCTACCAAATTCTGTTGAATTTATAGAGGCCCAGAGGCCAAAGAGTAGAAGTTAAATTTAAATGTCCTACGCTCGAAATCTCTCTACTGCAGAATATAGGTTTAATTAGAATTTCCATTAAACGTGAAATTACGTTACGGACAGAATAATTACTATTTACGAAGGCCGTGGCCAAAGCGAAAAAACTAGCTGCAACGACGCTGGACACGCAATAAATCGAGGTGCAATTATTTTTTCGGTTGATACAGAGGCAATTTGCGATTTAATAGTGCCCCAGCTAACACAATGACGTCATTTTCACGTTATACAGCTTTTTAAAGTGTTTTTTTTATTCTAACATTTACAGATTAGCCTATGTTAAGATTAATATTAATAAAACACGCATGCGCAGATAAGTGAAAAACCTTAGACATTAAGTTTTGAGAGTTGGTATACAGTGTGCATAAAAAGATGACGCTAACAAGACGCGTTCTATATAGAGTAACTAGATGCTGCGCATCTAGTCCGTGAGGAAGGTGGTTTTTTGAAGTCGGTCCCCATTCGAGAGAAGTTGGCACTTTTACAATGTGCAATACGTTTTCTAAGTAGTTTTCTTTCGTTTTTACTTTTGGAACACCCTGTATAGTCGAAAATATGTTTAGGTTATGCAGCATTGAATTTTGTAGAAGACTTTTGTAGAAAAGATTTTTTTCCTAAAAGCAAAAATAGAGCTATAATGAAAAAACCAGTCTTCCTGAACACGGTATATTTAAAAATAATTTTAGGTTATGCAGCATTCAATTCTATCACTTTTGTAGAAAAGATTTTTTCCTAAAAGTAAATGAAAAAACCCAGTCTTCCTGATCACCCGGTATATTTGAAAATATTTGTAGGTTATGCAGCATTCAATTCTATTACTTTTGTAGAAAAGATTTTTTTCGTAAAAGCAAAAATAGAGCTATAGTGAAAAAACCCAGTCTTCCTGAACACCCGGTATATTTAAAAATAATTTTAGGTTATGCAGCATTCAATTCTGTGCAACTTTTGTAGAAAACATTTTTTCCTAAAAGCAAAAATAGATCTATAATGAAAAAACCCAATCTTCCTGAACACCCGGTATATTTAAAAATAATTTTAGGTGGTGCAGCATTCAATTCTATTACTTTTGTAGAAAAGATTTTTTCCTAAAAGCAACAATAAAGCTATAGTGAAAAAACCCAGTCTTCCTGAACACCCGGTATATTTAAAAATAATTTTAGGTTATGCAGAATTCTGTACAACTTTTGTAGAAAAGATTTTTTCCTAAAAGCAAAAATAGAGCTATAATGAAAAAACCCAATCTTCCTGAACACCCGGTATATTTAAAAATAATTTTAGGTTATGCAGCATTCAATTCTATTAATTTTGTAGAAAAGTTTTTTTTCCTAAACGCAAAAATAGAGCTATAGTGGAAAAACCCAGTCTTCCTGGAGTAATAATAAAGGCATAAAAACAAACAAAAATACAGTCCACATTTTATTAAAAAATCAACAGCCTATAAATTTATTATTTTTTATTAGTAGGAAGTAGAATGTTCGTATGAGATAATATACTTTTAGGAGCAATTTGATAGATCTACAACAAACCAGAAAATAATTCTTAATATTATTCCATTCCAAAAAAGTAGACAAAAAGGGCAGAGATAAATATTGAAACACAGGTAAGTATACTGCATTTCAAGATAAAAGAATATCAACTTTAACGTCTACATTGTAAAAAAGTACAGTAACTTTGCCATGGTAAATCAGGAATATTACATGTAATAACGTTGTGAATTTACCACAATAAATCATGTAAATTTTGTTTTACATGTTTTTTCTAGGGTATTTAACATGGAAAAAGAAATTTCGGTAAAATTTATAGCTTTTTCACGTAAGTTTAAGATGTAACAAAAATTCAAAAAAAAATACAGGAAAAAACATGTACAATTTTGTATTTACTCTCAAAATTTACTTAAAAGTGTAAAATTGACATTTTTTGGGGTATTTAGTGCACTTTAAAAGTCATTTTACCAGTGAACTATTAATTTTGCTGTAAAAAATATGAGGATCTTTTATATTTATTTATTTTTACTTGAATTTTCGGGTAAAACTATAGATATCATGGAAAATACGAAATTCATACGCCGCAATGTGATTGGTTATTAGATTATTTATCTGTGCGCGTAGGTAATTCTGCTCGTTTGTCGAACTTATTATTGGCTCAATGATATCATGTACGTCACAAACAATCGTAGGTTTCGCGTAAGCGTGTTCATTCTTGATCCCTGGTTGAGCGATTCAGTATGACCTATTAGGTGCTATAAAAGAATTAGGTAAGTTGCTTGCTCTCTTTATAAAAATACATATGAAAATTACTTCAGTGTTCGGTAAATATAGAGTTCATATAAATATTACATACAAACTTTACAGTACAATCTTTGAAAAACACATCAGCATGTGAAATTTACTAGATGGTAGAAATTTTACCTTATGAAGCTAATTTACCTGTAAAATTGTAGGCAACTTTGTTACCAACGACTTTATATGTAATTTTGCTGCAACTTTTTTTTACAGTGTACATGAGGTGCAATAGTTTTCATTTAACTTAAATTTATTTTGTTGATAGTAATAACAACACCATAATTTGAAAGATGTTGCGGATTTTCCATTAAAAATATTTGTTATAATTTACAGTATTTTCATGCAGATCATTCAAACAAAGTTTCGCCCGTTAATTTTCAGCAAAATTACAAAGATCACGTGCGTACCAGCTCATGAATCCGATCATCAGGACGAATGGAATTAACGCGAGACAATTATTTCACAAATGTCCCCATCTGCAGCGGCTACTGTAGATCACTGTAGCGTTATGCGCTCCGCTAACGTCACACAAACTAACGTATTACACATATGTGCGTCACAATTTCTATTGCTCTATCTCTCCAGTCTGGAATATTATGGACGAGGTACGCTGGCTAGGTTAGTATATATGTTTATGGTGAAGTTACAAACGCGTCGCATAATTTCCAAACGAGTTGGCTAACTGGTTTACTGCGCCATCGATTGTAATTTTATCGTTTACTGACGATATCAGCGTTAATTCTATGCACAATGATGTGAATGCACGGTCGAGTTGATGGTTGCCTGGCTGATGACGATGAAGGGATTTATTATTTACAAAGGGCCTTTCATGCAAAAATTATCATGTGAATTGTTAACTACCGGAAGAGCGTTTTCGTGGTATTTTAAAATTGTGAAAATATATTGTTCAATATCCGTATACAATTTTCTGCATTAAATGGTCTATTCATTTTCCAACGAATGCACAAATTTCACCGTAAGTCGTGCTTATAATCCATCGATATCGAACTTTCCTAAAGCCTCAGCCTTTCTCTTTCAAATATTTCATGGAATTGAACAATTCGATACAATTCCCCAGTGAGCAACTATATTTATTTCATATTTTATAAATATTTAAAAAATATTAAATCTTTCTTGAATATTAGTTATATTAATATAATATGCATAAAATATATTAGGAAAACATTTAAAAAATATATGTTATGTAGCATTAATAATATTTTATTGCAAATGTTTTCTCAATATATTTTTCATAACTCTGCAAGAATATTTTGCTTTGTATTTCTGTAAATATTTATTTCACATAAAAAAAAAGGACTGAATTTTTGCTTTTGTACATTTGGTGCGTAGTACGGATAATACAAAATGGGTAAAATATGCATACATATTAACTAGGTATGTACCTATTTAAAATGATAGTTTAAAGATTAAATTAGATAATATATATCTAATATGATTTAATTAGTATCTAAGTTGAGCGCCGTAACTTTTCTGTTAATATATCTGCGTCTTGTATTATATTATTTGTAATATTTGTAAGTTGCGAACGTCAACACAACACCTCTATTCATTACGCTGCCGGTGTTATATGATTTAGTATTGTTTATGCGTCTATGGATTAGGTACATAGAGTGCATACGCGCACGTGCGTATCATCAACGTTTTCATTTGTTTGTCCGTTACATGTTATAGTTTATAATAGTATACGATTAGGGCAGATTAGGGTTAACTGTGTAATTAATTGTTGCGGGGTGTGTTTTAGTTTTTGTGGTGACTACGAGGTAAGCAAAACTTTGAACATGTCATGGCATTTATAAGATAATTGGAATGCTCAATATCGCTATGTACAGAAATCGTTTAATAATATAATTGTAGGAATTTTATGCATCATATATGTACTGCATCTACCAGATAAATTACTAGTTGATTTGCTTAAGAGATTCATTTCGGTAGATAAGCGTCATAACCTCAAACAGAGTTTAGAATACGTTGTGTTGTTTTATTGTTTGTACGTAGAATGTTTTCAAATATTATGAAATAAAGTAAAAATAAGTATCGTAAGTATTAGAATGTAGCTACCACTCCAATTATTGTAAATGCTCCAAATGTATTAGTAGGTGTTGATAATGTTGTACGATGTTTTATTCATGGTATGATCTAATACAATTGGCATTGTTTTAGGGGCCACAAGGAAACGCAATGAGAGCGCCACTACCGAATATATGAAAAAAAGCCATACGGTTGTACCTGGCACCAGCCAAGGCCAGACTTAAAAATGAGTATTTTTCATTTTTATTAGCTTATTCAAATAAAATGATAATAAATACGTTTGTTTTTTTATTTAGAACACTTCAATTAAAAAATAGTGATTAATTTGATAAACCTTAAAGGCCTTAAAAGATGCCAGAATTATTGATTATTAACTTGTATGGTGAGTGTTAAAAAACAAGTTCTTGCCTTTTAGACAACTCTATGTATGTTTCAACTTTTCGTTATCGACGTTATACATTCTAAATAACCAAGAACAATTTTAGTTCATTTTGACAAATTAAACAAAATAAACATTTTAGAAAAAATATAGCGCTTACATTAATTTTAAAATATGGAATAAATATTTTAATTGAATATTTTATCTATATTTAGAAAAAAATATGAAATATATATTCAAAAACCTCTCACGAAAAATATTTATAAAATATATTTTTAAAAATATCTATGTAATATTTCTGGCTGTTAGGGTTTGCATCAACCGAATTTATTACAAACATGGCTATGAAAAATTATTATGCTACATGGGGACTTTATTTTGCTTATTAGCTGATTATGGAGTGGGTGCCATTACATTTTTGCCAATACCCCTACCGAGTGGGCAAATCCATCATGTTGGCGTTACTGGACTTGGCAGATTGAATTTAAACTGCAATGACGAAAAATGAAGCTGTATTGTGCACTCTATCAGACACAAAAGTTAGATTAGATTAGATTGCATGGATTTGTCAAAGGCAGATCTACTACGACGGATTTACTCCAAATTACGCAGTTTATCATTGAAGCAATAGATGCTGGAGAACAAATGGATGTCGCCTACACTGATTTTACCAAAGCCTTCGATACCTTGGACCACGCATTACTGGTTTCTAAACTTGGGGCTCTCGGCTTCTGTGATGCACCATTATTGTTTATCTCTTCTTATCTTTCTGATGAACGTGTTTGCTATGTGTCTTATAATGGTTTCTCTTCCACAATCTTCCTTGCTTCTTCTGGAGTCGTACAAGGATCTAATCTGGGGCCCTTACTATTCAATGTATGTATATGTTAATGACCTTTTCCCTTTGCTGCACTGTGATTCTTTAGCATATGCTGACGATTTGAAAATTTTCACCAGTGTCTTGAACCAAACCGATACTTTACATCTGCAGATCTGAAGATATTGATACAATAACCAACTGGTGTAATTTCAACAACATCTCTATAAATCCTAACAAATGCTGTGTCGTTTCATATACTACTTCTATTCGACCAGTTATTTCTTCTTATAATATTAATAGCATTGTTATATCTAGGAATGACGTGGTGAAGGAACTTGGAGTTTTATTCGATTCTAAGCTTACTTTTTCAAGTGACATAACTTCTTTGTGTTCATCAGCTTCTAAGTCTCTTAGCTTCGTCACCCGTACCTGCAGAAGCTTTGATAACATTTGTGTCACTCGTATGGTATCCTCATTATACTTATTTAAATCTGTCCTTAGAACGCGTGCAGAGGAGATTTCTGAAATTTTTATCTTTTAAAATGGATGGGATTTACCCAGAACGTGGTACACCATAGCTCAATCTTTTGCACAAACATGGCTTTACTTCCATTTCTGCTAGAAGAGAGGAATTCAGCGGTCATTTTTTATTGAAGTTGATGGACAACAGACTAGATTCACCTGTCCTGTTATCGCGAATGGGTATTCTAGTCCCAACGTATATGACCCGTTCATCCATGTTTTTTACACACCTAGAGCAAGAACCAACATACTGAGGAAAGCACCATTTATGCATATGGCTGTGAATGCGAATAGGATTTTGAATGCCGGCAACACGTAGCAAATATTTATTGATCTTTTACTTATTCTAATTAGCTGAACTTTTTTTCTCCTTTCTTCATTAATCAGTTTATTTCTAACTTTGTTTTTATTTATTTATAAATTGCAGTAAATTCAATGATAATCGAGAATTAATCAATGCAGTGGGCTTATACATAAGCAGCTAAAGATGATTAGGGGATGCTCACGAACACTGACCAAGCTAGACACAAAGGAAAACACTCTTCTATGAGTATCCAGAAGCGAAAATAAATGAAGTAACAAATAATCACGCTAAAAAAAGGGCAACAATACCATTTTCAACTGAGAAATTTCACGAATTAGGAGAACCTCCAATTTTTCTGGGGGCTTATGGCCGAAAGAGATCTACAGAATGTATTAGCCTAAGTAAAAATGATATCCATCTGCTAACAGGGATTCTATTAGGCCACAGAAAACTGAAAAGACATCTGAGTAGGTTTGAAAAGCAGCTACCCTTGGACTATTCTACATCCAGCATTTTCTGAAAAAGATAGCATTGCTCTAGTGTTGAAGTTCTCATTATGATTGCTAGCAAATCGTTCTCTTCATAATTTCAAGCAATCTATTTCATTCATTGCACGAATGCAGCGCTTGTGCTTGAAGTAGATTTTTCACATTGCCTTCACGAGAATAAATATATGTATTATAGCATCGTATTTGTATGTAAACAATTTACAATTTATTTTATCAATAAGTTATTAGTCCAAAAATTGAAATATAACCTATTATAAAAACTATGCCGTGAACACCTTGCTCTTGCCTTTCACGAAATCGTGGCGAAAATAACCTTGAGCATTTGTTTTATTCATTCTCTAACTTTGCAGTGCAATATTTATTAATAGCTATACGGACAAATTAAACTATCTTCATTCCAACGATACATTGCGCAGTCATCTGTAAATAGTATAGAGATAACAATAGTATTATTGCTTAAACTTTTTAGATCATAGTATATGGTTATCATACCCATATATGATAGATGAGTCTTGAAGATCGCTTGACGGATTTGATCCGTTAAATCTACTATAGCCAATTCTTATTGACAATAAATAAGTAATACAACAATTTCTTCTTGCTTACAGAAGTTTTTCCTTATCTTTTATATCATAATATTAAAATATTTTCCTTAATTGCTCTAATGTCGCCTTATCTAATTGCCTACGCCACTGGGTGCCAAATCATTATAGTATAATGGCACCTACCTAGCGAGTACAATAACGTCTCTAACCAACACTAAATGCACCTCCACTATTCGCGTATATTTCATACGAAAACCCATTCGGACATGTTCCAGGCGCGCCAGCCTGACGCATCGTCACACAGCAGGTTGACATATGGTGCCCATAAATCTTTTACGCCTGCCCGACTGTATATATTTGTTGGGTAGCGCGCGACCTCTACATTCTGACATTCAGCTTCCGTTAGCGAAATATATTTCTACTCCTTCATCTGTCTTTTTATGAGCGGTTTATAGTAGTGCCAACGTAATATCTGTGATAGTATAGCGAATACGTGATTTAGTTAATTCTTAAGTGTGATGTTGGATGTGGAGAACTCTCTAGACAAGATTTAGATTAGGTTTGAATGCGATTTTCGGGTTTTTGTTTATGAAGCATAAAAATGAGTTTATTTTATCAATTGAGCACTAGGGCAGCAGGAAAATCTTCTACATTGTTGTGTAATTAATTCTTTTCCTGGAAAATTTCCTTACACAGACGTAGCGCTCGAAGAATTGTATAAACTGATAAAAAATTAAATAAAACCAGTGCAGCAAACTTCTCCTAGGCCCCTCACCACAAACTGCACTAAACTGGACGTACGTTTCGATGGCAAAGCTATCATCATCAGTAGAAACAATGAACTCCATCAAACCAGTTCAGTTCTGGATATTAAAAGGTTTTCGATGAAAATGATGTAGCCACGAGTTTGACTGTTGGCCTTAATAATAGACATTACGAAAATTATCTTTAGGGGAATGTTCACCAAGATGGCAAATTAGAAGGCGTCGTTTGTGAAAGAAATGTATGGAAAAAAGTTTAGCCTTTTAAGTAAAAAAAAAAACCATTGAGAATGGGAATGAAGACAGGCGTTTGATTGGCATTTGTATGTATGAGACGATATTATGCTCTAGACAGAAATGTTCATAAAATATTCTTTTTTTACTATATTGAAGCGAACTGTTGCACCAACGGTAATATTTTATCACAAAATGGTTGTCGTTGGGCTTTAGAAAATTCAAAATATGTCATTTGTTTCAAAAAGTGATGGTTTGGTTTGAAATGTTTGACAACCAAATCGTTTACCCATATTTTATTTAAATTAGTTCTTTGGGTCCTTTAAAGGACCTTTTTCCAGTTGCAAAACAGCTCCTTAATTGAGTTTAAAAATAAAATCCATCTCCATGATAAAATATGCAGCTTATACTTATATTATCTTCGGCGAAATGATCAGTCAAAGATGTTAAGAATTCTCCAAAGTGTTCTACATTGTAGACAGGCCTTATGAATGGTGAATTAATATAATGAATTAATACACAATGCAGTAGCAATCGAATAATTACGGCCTCTTAATTGAGCCTTAATTCTGTTGATTCTACTATTTTTCTGTGATCTTCCATTAGATCTTCTAGAATTCACTTGAATCTCAAATTCGTCAATAAAATATATTTTTTCTCTACAGACCATTATTCTGATATATTTACAGAACGTTCTCAGAGTACACCGAGTAAGGACAAGAGAGGGGTTATAGCGGTTCAAATTTCTAAACCTAAGTTCACACAAACAACAGCTTCCCAAAATGGCAGTTTGTTATTGTTTACGTTCGTATCTACGCAATTTTTACGTATTTTATTAGTTTTGAATTACCCCTACAGTTTTACAAACATTTAATGAACTATGATATTCTTGTGTAAAAGGTAAGATCGGTGGCCAATGGCCATAACATTTACATACTTTCTTATATATTATATTGTTAGGTTTAAGTGAAATAACTCAAATTATCGTGAAAGAAGACACCAATGGGTATCATGTTGTAGTGCCAGTCACTCTCGCAAGATAAATTGTGATGCTGACGATGGTCGCAGTTTCTTGGGATTTCCGAATGAATCTAATATATATGACACGACAAGAATTCAGAAAGTACATGAATAAGAAGAACTATTATCCTTGCGCAGAGATTCCTAGGTCACATTAAATCAATTTATTTGTTAGATACACATTTTAAGCTAGATTGCTATTTATCGCAGTAACTAACCTAATTCATTTTATGTTCACTTTTTAAAATAATGTGATTTTGCTTTGAACTGCATTATACTGGTATAAATTTTAATCGCATTTATTCACATTATAGACAGACAATTCGATATTATATAGTCTACGTTTGAACTCCATCCACTTGTGCACCTCGGACATTATTCTTGACAAACCAGTGCAGGATCGATGTTAGAAATGAAGTAGTCGAATAGAAAGGAATAATCTTTGTATCGCACAGAACGATATAGTCATAACTCTTGAACCCTAATTAAAAGTCATTGTGTATTTCTGTCAGACATTTGAAAGTCCCTTCCACCGATGCTGTTGCATTTTTATTAATTTATTTGAGAAAGAACCACAACATATTCATTCCTGGAAGAATCTTTACACTATAAAAATGTAAACAAAGGTTTATTTCACAAAAAGGAAAAAATATGAACATAATTATCGTAAAACACTTGCAAATATATGTATCACTTAATCAAACATTATTTTACTGGAACCGTGTTTTTTATTACTATAAACTGTTCATAAATATTTGCAACAAAATCAGAATAAAAAACGCATAAATTTGTGTATTTTTTAATCTATTTTTCTACTTCCTTTAAAATATAAATTATTCTACACGTTTGAAAATTCCCGGCAACAGCTTTACAAAATGGCAGCTGGGCTTGAAGGTCATTCAAAACGGACCACTCAAGAACAATGGATTTTTGCGAACATGTTCTTACTGTAATATACTGTGACGTTCTGTCAGTGACCGATAAGCTCACCTGTAGTTATTGATTTTGCTCTAACAGTTTGGTTCTTCCTCTAACGGTGTTTCAGTGTTAAAGTCATCAATTAAATTGCAGATTCTTTCTTGCTTCTCTTGAGTAAATTTTTAGGGACAATGCCCAACACTCCTTTTTTCATCTCGTTTGTTATTTTGTAAGTCTTGTAAATTTTCTTACAGCATTACATGTGCGTTAAAATAACATTGCAAGACGTGTGTAACTGTTGTGAGTTCTCGTGAGTTTTCTCTGATTATTCGGTTAATAATCGATTGTTTTTTGGTTGCCGTATGTTAACTACTACTTCTAAACTTGCGCTTTTTTCTGGTTAATTTTATTTGCGCGTATGCTATTTAATTTCACTGCTAATCCGTTATATTTTACTCGGTTAAATATCTCGTTGTTTCTTTGAGCCAAGTTTTTATTTGTTCTGTTTTTCATTGTCAATAGTATACAGTGCTTTTCAGAATTTAAATACCTGCTTCGTCCTTTATTTCCTCTATCTCCGTGGCTCTCTTGTGTGTCGTGGTGAGTCACCAAGATCGGCCCCTTGGTGTGAAGTGTCCTCCTGTTTCTTTCCTTACCCTTTGTACGCATTTGTGATTCCCCTAACCTACGGCTATAATTGTCTGCGCTCTGTTGTTTATGCAAGCTGGGTTTAATCCCAGATAAGGAAGTGACTTGTGACCTATGTCATAGCTATATTCATACAACATGCGCCGGTTTATCGAGAACCGAAGTGCTATGCCTCAAGAGTAAGGAGCGCAAGCTAACATTTTACTGTACTGATTGTTCTGACTTCAAGGCGCAGTTAAAAAACCTACAAGCTTTGCAATCAATGGTTAATGATCTTAAAGCTGAAGTTGAAATCCTTAAGGGCAAAGGGACTCCCAGAACTGAAGTAAACCTAATGGAAACTGAAACTATAATTCGCGAGATGTCGGAGAGGGAGAAAAGAAAAAATAACATTATTATATTCAACGTACCCGAGGATGTGAACAGCCGTAGGAGTGAGCAGATTGCTGCGGATAAGTCGACTGTGCTGAGGATCGCGTCTGCTCTGGGCATTCCTTTAGTTGACCCCAATCCCGTTAGGCTTGGCAAATTTGATCAGACCAAATTGGATCGCAAAAGACCTATTAAATTAACGCTTGCGGGCAGTAAGATGGTGATTCAAGCTTTGCGCAATTGCAAAAAATTGAAATTGGTGCCTGAATTTGTTTCTGTTAGTATTCCAAGGATAGAACCCTCTTTCAACAACAACTATGGCGCAGTGCGAGACAGGAGTTGGGTGCCCGGAGGGAAGCTGGTGAGACGAACCTGTGCATTAAATACATAAGAGATGTTCCTACTATTGTGATAGATAATTCGTCTTTAAACTAACCGCTTTGTCCAACGTATCCTCCACACTTCGTGTCCGTTACCAGAATGTTCGTGGGTTGCGCACGAAGACAGGCAATATTTATTCATCTAGTGGTATTATTGATGCTGACATTGTGCTGTTCACTGAAACTTGGCTAAATAACAGTATTAGCAATCAAGAATTGTTCGATTCCAATTTTGTGGTGCACAGATGTGACAGGGACTTTACTTTAGTTGGGCGATCTTCTGGTGGAGGAGTGCTTTCTGCATTTGCAAATGACTTTCAACCTGTGTTGCTTGATGTCTCCAGTGTAAGGTCTTTGTGTCCGCTAATTGACTTAACTTTATGCAAGTGTCAGCTTCAACATAGTATTGTGTTTTCGTGAACATATATATACCACCTAATGTAAACAGTGACGATTATGATCTGGTCTTGGATGCTTTGAGTTTGTTACTTTTGGATAAATCATGTGTAATAATTGGTGATTTTAATGCTCCTGCTTTTGTATCTTCTTCGTTGGATGACAGAAGAACTAATGCCGTTTTACATTTCATTGAAACCTTGAACTTGGTCCAATTAAATAATATCACCAACGCTAGCGGTAGATTACTTGACCTGGTTTTAACCAATATTGATGTTAAAGTAGATGTAGTGCACGATGCAGCGCCATTTGTGTTGGAGGACCCACATCATCCCGCATTAAATATTATGTTTTGTCTGCACACAGTATCCAGACCCGAGCAGATTTGCAGCAAATAACAATATTCGCTATAATTTTCGTAGAGCCGATATGACAATGGTGTGCTCCAGGTTAGCAGAATTGGATTGGCAATTACTATCCCATTACGATGATGTTAATGCAGCAGTGGATGAATTTTATTTTAAGTTATTTGAAATTTTGGATTGTTGTGTGCCTAAAATAATCTCCTCCTCTAGGCAGCTTCCTGTGTGGTTTAACAATAGTATTAAAAATTTATTATTTTTGAAGGAGTCTTACTTTAAAAAGTGGAAGTCTACTAAATCTGTATATTACTTAGATGAATTTAGAAGGATTCGCCGCCTTCTCAAGAATGAGACTGAGACTGCATATAGGAATTATCAGAGGAAAGCTGAATCAAATATTATTAGTGATCCTAAAACCTTTTGGTACTGTATTCCAGAATTTATGCACGTGTTAAACCATTTCTATCGGTGCATCAACATGGTTTTATGCCTGGGAGATCTACAGTAACAAATTTGGCTAATATTACTCAATGTATTTCAACAGCTTTAGATAATCGTAAGCAGGTCGATGTTATTTATACCGACTTCACTAAAGCATTTGATTCGATTGACCATAGAATGCTGTTAGTTAAACTGGATGGTATGGGTTTTGGACCGATGCTACTTAAGCTAATGGACTCGTACCTGTTAAATAGAAGTGCTTACGTTTTCTATAATGGATATTCATCCTACGAGTTCGCACTGACATCTGGTGTGCCTCAAGGGTCGCATCTCGGGCCTCTGCTATTTAATATTTATATTAATGATTTGCTGAATAGCTTAAACTGTGATTTATTAGCTTATGCAGATGATCTGAAAATTTTTAGTACTATTGACAATGTTACCGATTGCATTAAACTACAGACTAACCTACTTTTGATTGAGAGTTGGTGTTTACTGAATAGCATATCATTGAATGTAGGAAAATGCTCTGTAATTTCATATACAAGGCGTTTGAATCCGATAATCCACCACAATATGTTATTGCGTCGAAAGTTATTACAAGAAGTAATAGTGTGTGCGATTTGGGAGTGCTATTTGATGCTCGTCTGACATTTTCGGACCATATAACGACCATGTGCTCAGCAGCTTCTAAAACATTAGGTTTTGTGATAAGATCATGTCACTACTTCAACAATTTGCAGGCAATTAAATCTGTTTACTTTGCACTAGTTCAAAGTAAATTGGAATATGCATCAGTCATCTGGTACCCCCATTATACACATCAGATGTTGGCGATTGAGAGAGTACAAAAGCGTTTCTTAAAGTACTTATCTTTTAGATTAAATGGAACTTACCCTGGCCGCGGTAGTGACTATAGTGCGTTGTTAACACAGCATAACTTTCATAGCTTATCAGATAGGCGGGACAGATATAGTGGTAGATTTATGTCTAATTTAATTGAAGGAGTGGTTGATTCGGCATCTCTGCTAGCTTATGTTAATTTTAATGTTCCCGCGCGCAACACCCGTTCTACTGATTACTTACGTCTTCCGACTGCTAAAACCAATGTCCTAGTTAAGTCCCCGGTATTTCATATGATGAAAAATTTTAACAAATTGTATGATTAGTACCTACGTTTTTGCATTACCTTATTTTTAGTTGTATCTACCTTAGTTCTTTGTAATTATAGTTTTTTCAAAAGATATGTACATTGCCGTTGGCCACTTAATTTTTGTAAGATTATGTTTATATTTTATGTTTATATGATCTATCCATGTTTACTTTTCTTTTTGATACATGATTTTATTTTGTTTAGGCAACCATTCTTACTTCTTACGTTAATGTATACACAGTTTAGTTTATTTGTTGTCCTGTAAATAGTGTACTACTGTTGGACAAATATACTTTATTATTATTATTATTATTATTATTATTAAATCGTCATGCTATCTGGACTGCCGAAATACCATAGTTCATTTCTCTGATTATTAAAACACGTACCTTGTTCGAGATTTTGTTGTTTTCCTTTCTTTCAGCATTCATTCTTACATACCTGTCAAAACAATGTCAATGTGATATAGTTTTGACAGTTAAGGAAAAGGTTTTGACGAAAAACGGAAATAATTTGACGCACACAACACCCTCTTTAATTAAGATGTTAAGTAGTTTTGGCAAATAGTGAAATACTTTTGACAAAATAGGAAAACCAAATAAAAAATACTGTAAGTTTAATTTTGGATTAGAAGTAACTTTGCTTCTAATGTGGGGATTCTCATGTTATCTTAATTAATTTTTCTAGTTGATTTCTTTGAAGAGAAAATTCTTTTTATAAGGACTACAAAGAATTTTCAACATTGTTAGTTCCAATCAGCAAGTTTGCATAATTTATTTCTATGTTATAACATCACTAATCTAACAATAACTTTCAATGTAATAGTTTGCTGGGATATATCTCCCACATATATTGGAACGTAATATTCTACAAATAAATTCCGTTTACCTCAACAGAACATATCCAATCTATTCAACTAACTCAGACGATACCTGATACAATTCCAATAGGTCCCGTGCCAGACTACATACCATTCTAGTATCGCATTCCCGAGATTCGCCCGCCAACCAATATTTATACGTACAGCTGTTCGAAAATTGCGTTTTCGGCATATAAAGCATATCTTATATATCGACGTAAGCCACTCTTTCGCCTACTACGACACCCCAGATCAATAAAACGTGTTATATTTGTAGGACACAAGCTGTGCGTGCCCCTTTGGCAACTTTTTTAGCTAAAGGAGAGCAAAAGTTCGCTCAAACTGCCAAGTAGGGAAAGATGCGGTGGCAAAGGGTATTGTTGTACCTTTTTGAAGCTTCTTGGGTCTTTATTGGATGACGAGCGAGGGTGAGGGAATGTTAAGTGGTATTTTTTTTCGTTTTCCCGTGTTATGTTATTAGAAAAGTTTCATTTGTTCCATAATACGATAATTGTTTATATTATTATATACCTACAGGCTGCTTCAGATCGCTCTATTATGTTGTTCTCGCGACTTACTGCGGTTAAACCAACACAATACAAAATTGAACAGTAATCACCGATGTGAAAATATTTTGCTTTCAGATAACATTTTCATTTATAAAACAGGTCTGCATTTTTCTTTAATATACGTGATATTCCATCAAAAATTGGTTGTTTGAAAAATATATATAAAAACACTTATCTATAACAATAAATTAAAGATATTATATTATTTAACAACTAATTTGTGTTCTTATGAAACCTTTTCTTCTTCTATTTCATGCTTCTCCGCACTCGTTTTCCGCATATCGTTTCTGTTAAACATACCACCCTGTATAAGGCGTGAAATGCTTTATAGTTCTCCTTTATAAGATTCCTAGAAAACAATAACTAAATCTACATTGACTTTCGTGTGATTAGCATGCACAAAATACATAAATTTATTCTTTGTTTATGTTTACCACCCAATAAATGTAAACCTAAATCATATTTTCAACATTTGATCAGGCAATCTTACGCAGCATGCCTTCCTTGAGATACACACCAAATTCCATGAATCTAGATTAATAAATAAAAAAGTTATAGACAATTGAGTAGATCGGCCACCGTGCATCGGTCAATGGAATGCGGATTAACTTGGGGTGAAAATCGTTTTTAGTGAACAGGACTCCACGCTCCTATCCCAGCGGTAATAAGAGCGGGCGATAGAGTGGGGATAAAATGGGCTACGACCTTGTCTATCATGCGCGCCGCTATGTTACGGAATTATTTTTTTTCCAGATACTGGTGACCGTGAAAATAATTTTGTTTGATGAAAATCTAACATTCAGTTTAGAGCAAGATTGTTGTAGATACAAAAATTAATATATATGAACAAATTGAAACGTTTTTATATCAATTATTTTGACTACTTTCGCAATATGTTTGTAGGATACTGGCAGTTGTGGGAAGAAAAATATATGCGGTTTTGATAAGTGTGAAGGTTTGTCCATAAGTCTCAGTAATAACAATACGTAAATCTTCACAGATTTCAAAGATGTTGACAGATGTAATTATCACTACTATGTTGTCAAACAAATACACTCCCTAACGTTTGCGCATATTGTTGTACTAATACTATCCGACATTTTTAGAAGACTTTGGGAGTCGTGGAAGAAAAAATATATGTGGTTTTTATAAGTTTGGGGCTTTGTTTATAGATTTTAGTTACAATCATGGTTATAATTATTGCTGATATGGGTCAAATCGATAGGCATCCTAGCATTAGCAATACTGTTTATATTAGTATTATTTACCATTTTTGAAAATCATTGGGAGTTATGAGATAGAAAATAAAGGTGATCTTCATAAGATGGAAGGTTTGTTTATAAGTATCAGTAACAACAATATGTAAATCTTGACAGATCTTAAGGATGCCGACAGATATAACTATCACTCATACTATTTGGCATCTTTAAAAGTCATTGGGGGTTGTGGCAGAAAAAACATATGTGGTTTTTATGAGTTTGGAGGTTTGTTCATTGATTTTAGTAGCAACAATACGTAAATCTTGAGGGATGTTTAAGGTATCGATGGATATAATAATTATTAGTGCTATGCTTCAAATTGATGCACTTTCTAGCATTAGAGAAAATTTATGAATGAATAAGTAAGTAAGTCTTTATTTCTACAATGGTATTGCAGCTTCCGTTACCAAATATCGTACAAATAAAGTACAATAACTAAAATTACAATAACGTCAGACAATGACGTCATTAAGTTGCAACATAGACCGTAAGCATCCATGCTTTTTTTTTACTTTCCTCCCTAATGTTATTATTTTTTTCTTCGCCATTAAGTCCAAAGTTAACTGATTTATTTCCTTAGTTGATGTTGATATTTTTTTACTAGTAAAAATATTCTCAAAATAACCTCGCTTCATAAAAGTGAAACAATTTTTAAAATCGCTTTGAATTTACTACGTATAAGGCACTTCATCCGTCTAAAATCGAGTTTCGGGATTCGCGTTTGAACATACAACATGCAACAAGCTAAATGGAAATACATATAATATAGCACTGCGTATGACAGATGAAGAGCTCTCCACACTTTATCGTCCCCTCTTTGTCTGACTTATTGGCGTCGAGATAGAAACGCTTACTCTTGTTCATCAAAACGATGTTCACCCCAAGTTGGTGCGCATTATTCCACTAACCAATGCACAGTGCACCGATCAACTGAATCGTCTATAACTTTTTTATTTATTGATCTAGATCCATGAAATTTGATACGTATATCAAGGAAGATGTGCTGCTTAAGACTGCTTGAATAATTAATGTAATTATTATTCGAATGTCCGCAAGCGCTACGTTCTATTCACTCTTAGAATTAGTATTATTTTAGAAAATTGCAGGTTAAACTATAGCTACTATTGAAATCACCGCTAAAAGATGATGTTGTATTATTTTGTTTAGTGAAGTTTCTGCTTATCTGCCATAATAAGGAAGGGAGATGAATGCGCTTTTTACTATTTCACCAATTTTATCCAAATACTCACCAAAGGACTTAATAAATAATATGTCGAATCAAAGTATAAAAGCATTTCTTGTTTTGTCGCATGAACCAATTTTTTTCTGTCAGTGTATCACGAATATCATCTAAATCTTCCGAAACTTTATGCAATTCACGAATTATTTTACCAGTTAACAAATGAATCTCGCAATAATTCCGATAAAGAAAAAGATTTTGCGACATTATAAATAAATTTCCCGCGTGTTGTTAAAGTGACTATTTAATTTTAACCAACATATAATTATTATCTAAGCAATGTTTCCCATATCCTTATGCCCCCTTTCACGGCCACATTTATCTCTTCCAGCTAGATCAATAAGATGCTACAAATATTCCTTATTCGGCGCATTATTGAGGATCTTGAATCTCCTGAGCATGGAGAATACTTTAGGGCGTTCTGATTTAGTGCAAGTGGTAGTAAGGGGATCTAACCCTTCCTTCTCTGCCAAAATGAGACGAGCATGCACGAAGGAGAATTGATCCTTTCCTTCGTGGGCAATTCGCGCAAATAAGGGCAAAGAAAAACGAGATAAGTGAGCTCGCGGAAAATATAATTCTATCTCCTGGAAGTATATTACTTGTCGCGCACAAAGGCGGATGGATTTATGATAATGCCTAGTCGTTTCATTGTGCCATTGTAGGAGTTCCCGTCTTGTTGGTTGCATGTGCAAATTTGTAGTTCGTTATCTTTTTTTTTTTTACGCTAGCAAGTTTCAATTTGGATTGTGTAGTAATATCGATCTGAAATTTACTTTATAACAGAATCTAATTTACAGTGAGCATCAAGGTGAATGCTATCTACGGCGCAAGACATATCGGCCACGTCATTGCATATTAAGCAGGGAATTCTACAAAGACAGCGGTGCATCACTTCGTGCAAAGTGTCGAGCTTACTCTGCAAACCAATGAAGTGCGTTTGTTCACACTTTTCCTAAAGGCCATTTTAAACCATTGTACAACAGAAATTAATCAGAAGACTTATAAAAATAACCGGATGTATATTGTAACAGATGACATTGAGGGCATTAGTGAACCTTAAAATACAATCAAAAGTCGTTTGGGAATGTATTCGAGAACCAAAATGATTTAATATAGATTTGATTTCGTCTGGAAGTTTATTGCATAGTTTGCAGGGCATAAAACACTTTTTTTTAAAAAACAAAAGTAAGCGTGACAGCAAAAGTGAATCAAATTTAGTGTCATGCATGAACAAAGGAGACCGCTTTTAAAGAAGTCAAAAGTTCGTTATCTTTAAATATAATAAGCCCAGATGTTATTGCTCTCTTATGAAGAATAAATACACGGAACTACTTTTGTGAATAAGCTCATACATTATTTGGGAATTACATATGTTATCAACATGGTTAAAACAAACAATTTAATCTATTTTACTATTATTATTAAGCAAACATTTTTTAAGTGTTAAGGCTTAGTTGTTTAAGAAAATCAATCAATGTATAGACATGAAAGTTAAACTTTCCAAAACCACCATATCATTTAAGTTGACACTGGTGAGGACAAGATCAGTATCACCACATAAGTCATTGGTGAAAAATTCATTCAAAGAAGTGTAGGTCCTGATACAGATCCTTGGGGCATTCCGAAGTTACACAACAATTTAGGCAGATTTAATGTTGTATCAAAGTACTTTTTGGCATCTATTGCTTCAAAAAAAAAAAAAGATTTAAGCCAACTAAAGTCAAAGCGAGGAATCCCACCATCTAAATTTGAATAATAATGTCGATTAGAAACAAAATGCCATGTCATTGGAACGATTGCTACGGAAGCCATGCTGATTAGTATAAAACAGGTTAAAATGCTGAAAATAATTTACTAATTTAACATTGGTGGTGAGGGACAAATCCATGAGTTTCTTATGGACGAACCCACCAGTAAGTTATGCGTAACTCAGTTCTTCTAGGCGTAGCCGCCTCCTGCTGCCGATTGTAGTGTGGAATATTTTATTCCATTTACTCGAGGTACAATAGTGTAAACAAAATACTACTGTGTAAACCTGTTAAGGTTGATGAAAAAAAAATCCCCAGATCAAGCTTTCATGTCGTGGCTAATGATCTGCATCAAGAATAATGGCGCCCGTCGTAGAGTGAAACTTGTCATATGCGACTGTTATATCTTGCCCGAAAGAGGCTTAGGGGCCTTAGGGGGATCTGGGCTTAACTGCACAGATCGAAGGAGATAATCTCAGCAAAAACCTAAATTCTAAGATCTGAATAGAAGACCAGTCTTCACTAGTCCAATGCGCCCTCCCCCTCCTATTCCAGTGGTATTATGCGATCCGTGCAGAGGGATGAATGCCACCTGGTGTAAAGGTTGCACACGAACGGAGCCTTTGGGAAGCTGAGCACCTTTCCAGAGTAACCAGCTTTGCACCTGTGTAGAGGGCATCGCAGGTGTGGGCAATCCTCGTGTTTATGGACTAGCGTAATGAACTTTTAAAACCAGAACGAAGGAATAAGACATGGCCTCGGAAACCTCTTCTAGCGGGACTCCGAAAGCAGATGACACTATCTTGGAGGTGAGTACCAGACAAGACAGTGATCTACCGAAAACATTGTTGCGGGAGTACAACAGCTCGCACTGCAGAAATGGGAAAATAAAACTATCTGGCGCCGAGATCAAGAAACTGAAAGGGCAAAGGAAAATATAGGAAAGTACTTGGACCAAGCAGAGACCACGTCGCTAGAAGATCCAAGACGGAAGATGCAAACCAGGCCGCTAAGGAAACAATGCAAAAACTCAAGGTGGGAGGCGAAAGTGAGACCACTGAGGATAAAAAGAAGACGGTCGAGGTCAGCAAGAAAAGACCTCGGCAGGACTCTAAAACACTGCCACAGACCTCGAATTCAAGGGTACCTACAGCGGGTAAGCGTCAGGACTACGGATAGAAGTAATTGAGTAATATTATCCGGAAAAAACGAAACATGAATCAAGAACAAGCGGAAGACATAAAACATATTGGGATAAATTGACCAGGCAAACACCTACAGAAAATTGGGAGCAACACTGAAGATAGCAACTGCAGATTGTGGAATGGGATGATAGAGGACGCTTGCCAAAAAGACAAAAAAATATTTAGAATACTGTCAAATGTTTTTCAAAACACAGAAGAAGGACTGATTGGTCTGTTATTACCTAAATCGTTATTTTTTTTTTTTTGAAACCGCAGTACTAAGAATCTTCTCATCAGTGCTGGATGATGCGAGCTCTTACAAAAAAGAGAAGTTGTAATAAAAGAAAAAACATGGATCTTCGTTATCTTTCGCACTCGGTCATTATGACAAACAGGTTCAAAAGGAATGCCACTACATCAAAAATAATGAACCTAAGGTTTAGATAGCGACGCTTTAGCATTTCGTCCTTTTATCGAAAAAAAAAAAAACGAAACAGCTGACAACTTGATACTCTTCATACATGCTGCCTTCGTACACGCCTGCATTCTTTCGACACCTATTATTTTCGCCCGGATGGCTTCATTCTTTCCTCTCATAAATCTTCTCGTAACTGGTTCGCTTCCGAATTCCGTTGATTATGCGCCAGGTCGTGTATCCAACGCGCATCGTAAATTACCCGACGATGGAATGATTAAAAGGGGTCATTTTTGCATAATTTAGGCCCGCCCTCTGTATGGGTAAGTTAGGAAAAACCGGAGTGCCGTCCCGGTAACAATGGACCGGGTTCAGTTCTTCGGCGCGTACAATAGGATGCTCTGAATCATTTACGGCCGGCATTAAATTTAGATTAGGAGCCGGCGAATTTGAAATATCTGAATGAAAGAATTCACGTAAAACGTTGAATGGAGGTTGGTGAATTTTGGGTTTAAAATCCAACGAAAACCCAAAAAAAAAAGTGTTAGGGAGTAGCGTAGAAAATTTGCTGGTTTATTTGCAGTAGTTTCCTGATTGCAAGTTTGCTATTTTCTTCGATATTTTTATAAAATAAACAAGTGTTAAATAAGTCTGAATAGACGATAAAAACACACCTCATTCATCTGGTGTGTTTCCGGAACGCTTTGTAATGGGACGCCTAGTAGTAGACATTTTCTTTCATTTCTTATTTATCATTTATATTATTCATAAAAGAAAATTGATTTCGTTTTATTTATGTGAGCATATAAAATATGTAGAATGTATTTTTAGTTCTTTAGTCTTTCTGTGTGTGCGCGGTGAAGTAAGCTTCGTCAAAAGTGTAATGAACAAATGAAAAGTGTTCGCGCGTGTCACAAGGACAGCGCAACGCGCTTGATTTGCTGAAAGCCGAAAGCAGGACGTTGGGAGAATGCGTGTACGCAGGGAGAGGGAGTCGATTACTAGCAGCGAAAGCGATCGTACGCGTTGCCGTACTAGGGCGGCCGCACAGGAAGCCGCCATTAAGCACAAATAGAATAAATACTCACATATTTGTAAAAGTGAATCGCATAGGGGATTAACACGTCCCCTTTATAGCCTATAGTAATAAACCGGCAAAGTGAGAAATTTCGCAATCGTAGTAAATTGCGTAATATCAGCAAGTGAGCTGAGTTGTGCTATTCCTAGAGAGCTGAATACCGTTTCTACAAGGACAAAGGACCGAGCTACCTCGATCCGATCTACGTACTGCTGTGTACTGACTGAAATAAATGAACTTGCAAAAAGAATTAACAAGGAAAAAGAAAATTAAATTAGCTAGCTCAACGGATAAAATTTTAAAAGGGCGCAAAAGAACTATTAACCTCGCGAATTAAAACTTGAAAATCTAACCACCGAAAAGTGAGTGAAAATGAAAAAAATCAGAAAACTCTTCTTTTTTTTTTCTAATACCCCCAAAAAAAAAAATTGAAAAGGTTTAATATAAAATAAAAGAATAGAATTTTCAACCCAAAGAAGTTAATTAACAATCAAATTTTATTATTCAAAAAGGGTTAAATTACATTTCGTGCAGAAAAAAACCGTGAACTAAAGGTTCTAGCCTAAATTAAAAACTGCACTTGATTCTAAATTACAATAGGACAACGCTATTTCCTATACAAAGCAAAAGGTTTGGTTGTTTAGGAAGATAAACTAATATACTAATTCAATCCACGTGGTTTCAACAAATTAAATTAAGCGTGGACAATTTCAAGAAATTTACAAAATTGAAAAACTAAACTGAAAATATATCTTCCAGAACAAAAATAATAAATGATCTTATATCTATAATGTGCACACATCAATATATTAACCATTATTACTAAATGAATTCCATGATGGACTAAATTTTTTCAGAAACAAAACGAAATTTACTATAATCAAAATGGATTACAAAATGGCAACAATGATTTACAAAAATAGGTCTACTCACGTCAATAGTCGACCAAGGAACTCCCTGAAAAAACTTCTACAACGCAAACGCACAATTCACCGACAAAATCTAGTAGAATAAACATTGAATAGAATAGGCGTTAAAACATGAGCAACCAAAAGGCAAATGAATGGAATTAAATTAAAAAACTTAAAACTAAATTAATTAAATCAAATAATAAACTCTTAAACTCTAAATTTATACAAAATAAAACTAAATTTGTGAAAATTCTCTCGGTAAAATGACACAGCGGAACGGAAAATCATGACAAGAAAACTAGGCAACTTAAAATACACTCAGTAAACATGGGTTGCTAACCCATAGCAGTACGAAGCCAGTGTGTCCGCTGAAATCCCACCGACCATACTCAAAGTCGAGGGACTATCAAAATCTCAAGTATTACGGTAATTTTTTCTTTTTTATTGGTTTGTAAAATAGGAAATAATAATCTTGCTTGTTTTTACTCCAAGTTGTGGTATACCGGTGGGGCAAATAACCACGATTTCTTTAATATATAATAATCTTTATTTTACCCATAGATCATACATACAAATAAAATACGATACGGTTTAAATGACTAACAAACAAGAAGAGGGGCAGGATATTACAATTCAACCCTTATATACTGCTGTGTACTGAATGTACGAAAGAAAATGCAAAATGAATTTTAAAAATGCAAAAGAAAAATTAAATTAGCTAGCTCAACGGATAAAATTTAAAAAGGGCGCAAAAGAACAATTAATCTCAGAGTTACCGTCGCAAATTAAAACTTGAATCTACGACAAGTAAATTGTGGGTGAAAGAAAACTGACTTTCTTAATTACCCCAAAAAAGGTTTACTTTAAAAATAAAAGAACAGAATTTTCAACCTAAAGATGCTAATTAACAATCAAAATTTTATTATTTAAAAAAAAAAGAAAAAAGAAGTTAATTACAATTTGCAGAAAAAAAAAACCGTGAACAGAAGGTTCTGGCCTAAACCTAAAAACTATTTTCTATACAAAACAAAAGATTAGTTACTTCAAGAAGATAATTTTTTTTTTCAAAACAATCAAAATAAAATAAATTCGTGGAACACTAGAAATTATACAAAAATGAAAACTAAATGCAAGAACAATGCTTCTATTTACCCAACCTGGGATGATTAATAATTTAAAACAAAACAGCAAAATGGAAAAACGGAAAAATTAATTCTATAAAATATAATGAGAAAATTACAACTAAAATATATATTTTCCTGCACAAAAATAATAAATGATATATCTATAGTGTGCACACATCAATATAATAAGAATTATTATTTAGCGAATTCCTTGATGGGCAGAAATTAAAACAATTAACGCGAAACAAATAATTCAAAAATACAAGTACTCACGCTAGCGTCTACCAAGGAACTGCGTGACAAAGTTGAACAGTCGTATTACATACAACAACAATGCAGACGCACAACCAGTACGCCAAGGGACAAAATCTAATAGAATAAACATTAAGCAGAACTAGCAAGTGCTAGACATCTAAATAAACGGAATTAATTTAAAAAAAAACTGAACAAATTAGGCAACCAAAATACACTCGCGGTAATGTGGGTTGCCACAGCAATACGTATGTCACATCAATTTGTGAGTAACGTTTGGCCATTAACCATTACAATACATTACACAAGTTTGATAAGCTTAGTTAGTTGTTAATATTCAGGAGAGCCCTATTATTCTTTTACCACCAAATCACTTTTGTTTACATCGTAATTCTTACTGTTGCCATTGTCAATTTCTGTTTTCGTTGTTTTAAGTAAAATATAAATACTGTTCAGTTTAGTATACAGAGTCGATTATATTTTGAATACTCATAGAACACCACAACCTGAGAACGATTAATTTGATCGAGTAAAAAATTACATACTAGCTTATTATTTAATTCAATTAATCAAAATATATTATTCAAAGTGCTGCGTAGGCTTTCACGGCGGGAATCATGAGGATGTTCACCGCATTTGTGAACGAAACGTGCGGAAGTAATTCCACAGGACCACGGCTCAACAGCTCGGAAAAACTTATTACAATCTAGTGTCAAGGCTAGGCTCGAATAACGTTCCATTCCAGCTTGAAAACTGCAAAAAAATTGCACCAGTGCATAAAAAAAGTAATCCTGAACTTCTTACCATGCGTTCAAATACTTTCCTGATTAGAGTAGGTTGTTTCTTTAAGAAATGTTTTTAGTAAGATTGGAGACATTGGGCTACTTTAAATTGTACTACAAATTTTGACAGCTGTCAGTGACAAACCAAAATTAGTAAGGGTTAAATTCGACTGTATTATTTTATTCTATCCTAATCAGGAAAGTATTTGCAAGCGTGGTACTAATTATTAGCTAATTTTCACATTGGATGATCACACACTCAAAAGCAAACAACCACAAGCGAAAACAATAAAGTACTGTACAATAACTCATGCAAAAAAATATACACCTGATAAGGTTGTCAAAAAATAGTGAAGAAACTAACAGATAAGGTAACAGTTACTACTAGGTTAATTTCTACCAAGCTAGGTCAAAAAATTCCTATCTTTTCTTGGTATTGCGATTCCTATGTCACAGAGTATAATTTACTTAAGCTAGCATTTTACGATTCCCACATTATAACCTTATAGCACATTTTTTTCCTTGACAATTCAGATATGAAGTTACTTTCATTTCACTGCACCATCTTTCTTGACCTCAAAGGAATATACTCGGAAAGGGAAAATTTAAATAAAAAAAGAACTCGTGATTTTCCGACCAAAACCCTTTTTTTATGACCTATTCTCTTTTTTCCGTCTGTAATACAGTTAATTTATTCTGGCCGGGTTTTTTTTTTAACAACATCGGGAGAGTTGACGCAGAGAATTTAATTTTTTATTACCAAGCAAAGAACGAAATGAGTTGAACGAAACGGGCAGTAAAATGAAAAGGAATGAACTTGAAGATTTATTTATGCAATTTCGGACGCTTATTACACCTACTGAAGGTTTTTTTGATGCCGCATCGTAACCAGTGATTTTAATAAATAATATGTTCCTTCACGTTACATTGGTATTGGTTATTGGTGATTTCTTGGTGTGATTAATCGTTCTGTCTACTGCAACTGCTATAGGCTTTAGTTATCTTCCAGCATTCGCCAAGGAGTAAGGGAAAACCATGGAAAACCACTTAGTCCAGGAGCAGAAACTGGGAAACCACACCAAACTCTCTAACTAATAACCAGCAAATTATTACCATTATCTTTCTGAGTTTGGAAAAGGCAGTCTTCACGTCTTTTCAATTCCGATAGCTGTACCGCCTCCATTTAACCTCTCAGTAAATGCCCTAACTTCTGTATGTGACTGAAACTCGTCAGTGAGTGAACATTTAAACACAAAACATCTACCCCACCACATTCACAATACGAATCATTAACCCTCATCATCACCTAATACGACACACTAACCCTCATTTCATGCTTGAACTCTGATGACTCTTCGCGCAAACAATGGGTATAGAGTTCCTATCTTCGACTGGTTTTGGGCAACCGTTTTTAATTATGACCATAAGAGTCCCAGAAGACAATTGTTAATGGTTTGTGTGTTTCACAAAAGATTAAGATCAATAAGGACAGCCTTGCCTCGTGACTAACCTTTTCTAATGGCATGAAATAGGACGCTATATATTTATCAGCAAATGTTAGTTTGGCGACATGGATAATGGTTTTCTTGATGGAAGGTACTATCGTGATCTTATTAGGACAATACTCAAGTTCTTTCTGTTGCACCAGAATCAAATGCGATTTTTGACCTGTAGGAGAGAAGCCTGTGAGATGGTCATTCGACAATGCCATCATCCACATAAATCAGCATTTCCGCTTTCAGCGAATGATAGCTGGAAACTCGCCTTGGTCACAGCAGTGGAGATAAAAAGAAACTTTCCCTATGGGTGTCCTCCGCCCTGCTTCAGCGTGATTTCCTTTAGGGTCGTCATGACAAGCATAGCGACGACCCAGCCTGCTATGCATGGCTTTACACCTCGCATTGTAGGTACCTTATATAGAGATGGAGGAATTCCATTAGGAAAATGTCCTGTTTACATATAGAAATACTGCCATTTCTATTCTCTTAGAAATCGTAGACACCAGAGGCCTGTTGCATAAAAGTACAATTACAATTTACAGGTGATATGTTTTTACAATCAGTCAAAATTTGACTTATATATATATATTATTTTTGCAACGCCTGTAAGTCAAATTTTGACAGATTGTAAAAAAATATCACCTGTAAATTGTAATTTATTTTTATGCAACAGGCCCCAGATTTATTGATGTAGGTTCAGTGGATTTGCCTACTCGATAAACATACAAAATGGGCCTAGCTGGAAGAATTATTTTTTTGATGTGACCCTCCAATACAATTTCTAAAATCAATTCTATTTAGTATTGTTACATATCATGAATCTTGTTTTTTTGATAAATTTTACATGTAATGTTAAGAGGCTTATGTCCCGCAGTTTAGATCTTTAGATCAAGAAATAACGGAGATAAAGACTGGTTAGTATACTTACAGTAAAGCACTCGATACAAGCCATGGATCTTTATAGAAAACTGCCTTAAAAAAAACGATTGTTCTCTTTTGTTCTTTGTACTAAACATATACATAATAGAATCAATTTTTAACGAAGCCCAGACAATGAAAGCGGAACAAAAAGAGATATTATTTTCCCTGTTACGCAATGAACGTCCGTCAGTTAATTAAAGGAAGAATAATATTAAAATTTCAAGCAGGGAGACGTGTACCGCTTCCTCCACCTTACGCTCCTCCAAAAGAGATATAAGCTTATGGTTACCTACGAGCCAGGATCGCCATTGTAATTTACAAAAACTAAAAGGAGAAGATTTATTAAAAGAAGAAGATAGAACACTAAGGAAAATCTTTCATTTATTTTCTTTATTTAAAATCATGAAAGATCTTGAATGTAAACGTAAAAATTCTATTCTTATGGAAAATACAATAAACAGTTTTCGTAAAGCTTCAACCATTATTTTTGGGTTTCACATCTATATAATTTTACATATTGACAACAATAAATCGTATATACTAACTCTCTCGAGAGTCTACTGCGCTAACCACATGAACACGTGTTACAGCTGACTTAGCATTTTACATTGCCCTACTTTAACTACCTGGTCTTAATCTACGCTGAGATTCCGTGTAGATCTGTAGCGTCTGTAAGGTTATCTGTAAGTCTGTAAGCATCCATGCTTAAAGTCTTACATATAATCTTACAGACATTACAGATATGCATAGAGTCTCACCATTGATTATAATATTTACAACCTAAATCTATTTTTGCCAATGTCTAAGTGTATTACTCGAGTGGTCAACTTTCGTCTGCGCGCCAGGTCAGCATTAAGTTTCATCAAATACGATACTGGCGTACATTGTATTACATATACAATGCGTAAAACGGAGAATTGCACTATCTTGCACCAAGACTCGACTAACACTGATACTAGATACTAGACACACGAATCGGAGGGAATGATTTTACTGGCTTGAAGATGTACTATTATGACTAAACGTTCTGTATTGCGCGAAGCGAGTGCGGCCCATGTAAGCAGACACGTCCGACCACACTAGTTATTACAATCCATTTCCCATGCTTTTCTTTCCAATTATAAAGGCAACAAAATTTTCAATTGCAATGAGAATTTTCTAATTAACTTTGTAAATATACGTATAAATGCAGATTTATGTTTACAACGCAACAGAAATATGACTTTCCTTCGGGATTTTGTAAACGTTTAGTTGATGAAATGCAAATTTGCGTCTGCTACGCAAAGGAAACTATTTAGTAAACATAGCGTGACAGAAAAGTTAATTAATTGCATGTTTAGGGACAGTAATTGCTATGTTTGTGAGAGAAAAGTTGGTGTATTGACCGACATTAACGATTGCAATTTACTTCAATGTTTGTCATGTAATTTTTTGCGAGATGCAAATATGATCACTCGATGTTACAGAGGACTATACAATGGAGCACAACACAGCTGATAGAATAACGATTTTTTTTAGTATCTGCTATTGTGTTATGTTTTCAGCTCATTCTAATTGCTTCATTTCATTCATTAAAGTTAGGGTGTGCACTTAATGTCCGGGCACTTAAGCTAGGTGCTCATTGTACCATCCCTATTAAGTCTCTTATTTCCACTCAAGCAGCTTGGTGTTCTCTATAAAGCCCAGTATCTTGCCCAGTGGAAACTTGAGAACCTTCGAGGGCTCCAATAGATCTCTCCCGAAATATTTCTGCCTGAGTACCTTCAGTTCCTCACATGTGCAGATTACATGTAAACTCGTTTCCTCCTGTAGTTTACATCTTCTTCACCACGGTTCGCTTACTCGACCTGTGTTGTTTAGATGCTTTTTCAGGGGACAGTATCCAGTTACCAATCCAGTAATGATTTTAACTTCTTTCTTACTGCGTCTGAGTAGGTTATCAGAGAAACTGACATCCCCCTCCCTTATCAGCGCTTTGGTATAGAGTTGACCTTCAGTCGACCTCCATTTCTTTGTACTTTCTTTATCTAACCAAGTCCAGATCTCCCTTCTTGCGGAATCCTTAGTAATTCCACATACGGGCTCTGGACCCATGAAGTGTCTCTTAGAGCCCTCCTTGGCTAGTTCGTCAGCTATTACATTGCTCTAATTGGCTCACTGTGCTTTCTCTTTTAGGCGGCATTGTGAAGCGAAATGTTTTTCTACTGGGCAACGGTTCAAAATTGTGGTTGCACAATAAAATTTGTTGACTTCATTGGAAGCTTTGTAAATGCTTTTATATAAAATTATACTCATTTGAAAAAAAAAGGTAAATGACAGGAAAATGTTCCAATTTCTCACAAATTCTTTAATATCGTACAACCGGTTTCATCCACTTAAGGGACATCTTCCCCTAACAATCAGAAATATTACATAGATATTTTTAAAAATATATTTTATAAATATTTTTCGTGAGAGGTTTTTGAATATATTTTTTATATTTTTTTCTAAATATAGATAAAATATTCAATCAATATTTATTCCATATTTTAAAATTAATGTAAGCGCAATATTTTTTCTAAAATATTTGTAATATATTATTTATATGAAAATTGAGATTTGTCAAAATGAACTAAAAGTGTTCTTGGTTACTTAGAATGTATAACGTCGATAACGAAAAGTTGAAATATACATAGAGTTGCCTAAAAGGCAAGAACTTGTTTTTTCACACTCACCATACAAGTTAATAATCAATAATTCTGGCATCTTTTAAGGCATACTGAAGGTTTATCAAATTAATCACTATTTTTTAATTGAAGTGTTCTAAATAAAAAACAAACGTATTTATTATCATTTTATTTGAATAAGCCAATAAAAATGAAAAATACTCGTTTTTAAGTCTAGCCTTGGCTGGTGCCAGGTATAACCCTATGGCTTTTTTTCATATCTTCGGTAGTGGCGCTCTCATGGCGTTTCCTTGTAGCCTGTAAAACAATGCCAATTGTATTAGATCATACCATGAATAAAACATCGTACAACATTATTAACACCTACTAATACATTTGGAGCATTTACAATAATTGGAGTAGTAGCTACATTCTAATACTTACGATACTTATTTTTACTTTATTTCATAATATTTGAAAACACTACGTACAAACAATAAAACAACACAACGTATTCTAACCTCTATTTGAGGTTATGACGCTTATCTACCCATCTACCGAGATGAATCTCTTAAGCAAATCAACTAGCAATTTATCTGGTAGATGCAGTACATATATGATGCATAAAATTTCTACAATTATATTATTAAACGATTTCTGTACATAGCGATATTGAGCATTCCAATTATCTTATAAATGCCATGACATGTTCAAAGTTTTGCTTACCTCGTAGTCACCACAAAAACTAAAACACACCCCGCAACAATTAATTACACAGTTAACCCTAATCTGCTCTAATCGTATACTATTATAAACTATAACATGTAACGGACAAACGAATGAAAACGTTGATGATACGCACGTGCGCGTATGCATTCTACGTACCTAATCCATAGACGCATAAACAATACTAGATCATATAACACCGGCACCGTAATGAATAGAGGTGTTATGTTGACGTTCGCAGCTTACAAATATTACAAATAATATAATACAAAACGCAGATATATTAATAGAAAAGTTACAGCGCTCAACTTAGATACTAATTAAATCATATTAGATATATATTATCTAATTTAATCTTTAAACTATCATTTTAAATAGATACATACCTACTTAATATGTATGCATATTTTACCCATTTTATATTATTCGTCCTACGCACCAAATGTACAAAAGCAAAAATTCAATCTTTTTTTTTTATATGAAATAAATATTTATAGAAATACAAAGCAAAATATTCTTGCAGTGTTATGAAAAATATATTGAGAAAACATTTGCAATAAAATATAATTAATGCTACATAACATATATATTTTTTAAATGTTTTCCTAATATATTTTCTATAATATATTTTATGCATATTATATTAATATAACTAATATTCAAGAAAGATTTAATATTTTTTAAATATTTATAAAATATGAAACAAATATAGTTGATCACTGGGGTCAGGTCAGAATTGTTAAATTGTTCAAATAAATAAGTTTCAAACTGTTTTATAATTCTAAATCGAACATTGGCACTTTTGGCTCCGAGGCACAGAAATAGTATCTATCATTACCTACTTGGTAACATTGTAAATATTTTAAGCAGATTGAAAAACCGCTTTTAAAAAATTCTAACTAAAACGAAAGTAAATAGTGTATGTTATTCTTATTTGATATATTTTTTATATGCTGTCGAGTGTGCACTAGAAGTTAACATTTCGAAAAAAGGGACTCATTTGACGTTTAGAAAAAGATATATCAAATAAGAATAACAAACTGGCGCGACACCATCTCTGACTTCACCTGCAATTAAGTCCCATACAAATGGCCCAGAAAAATACCCGCCTAATGGAATCCCGGTACCGATTTAATTAAACCCAACCCTCCACCATGCTCGCCCGCGCAGCCTTCCATCCACTAAGAACGTTTCGCAAATGAGTCCGGCGTCGTTTATGAAAAGCGGGAATAAGCGTTGATATTTGGCCGTCTTCCAACTAACCAGGATAATAGGATTAACGCTGGTAACGAAGGTTGCAATTACCAACTACTACGTCATGACTCCGGTTTGAAACTGCGAATGGTCTTCATAAGCAAATGGGTCGGAATTGTGCAGAGGATTTTGCGAAGAAGAGACAGGAAATTCCTTTTCTGGGGATCTCTGTGCTGTGAGAGTTAGTTAATGGGGAGTTGTTTTTTTTTTTTGGATCATGTAGGATTAAAGGGACCTGTAGGAAAAAGGGAAACAAGTTTTTCTGTTACATATTTATTTAATTTACGAAAATAAAATTAAAGATGACAAATGTCTGAAATACAGAGTCCAGCGCTTTAATATTCATCTACGTTGAAATAGTTGCAAATCTTGTTTTGTTGCTTTTTGTTTGTATTTTGGCAAATTTAGATTTGATTTCATTGCCTTCAAGAAGATAGATTCAAGTATATAATCAATTATGGTTTCCTTCTATTACCGAATGTCTGGATACCTACAGCGAAGTGACTTTTTTGCTTCCTGTCGGGCTGTTGAAATCTCGAATACATTCCCAAACCGCTCTTGATTGTATTTTAGAATTCACTAGTGCTCTCAATATCGCCTGACTGTCCATTGGAACATAGATCCGCTTATTTTCATATACCTTATGTTTGATTTTAGCTGTACAATGCAGTACATCGTATGCCTCTGCTTGAATGACCGTGGCATATTTTCCTGGTGGAAGGGTAATGATCGTATTTTGCACCTTGCTGTAGATTCCAGCTCTAATTCCATTCTCTTGGTTTTTGATCCGTCACTAAAGCAAAGCACTTCTTCGCACCTGTATTTGTGGTTGGATTGATTTCAGATCATCCATGATTTTCACCTCGAGATTTCTGTTAAAAAGATATGTCAAAATCGTGTGATCTGATCTCAATCCCAAAAGGTTGGCTTCCACATGATGGACAACATTGTTGTGTCCGAATCGCGCATATCACCTGCCACTTGATAGGTTTGCAGTCTGCAATTCTTGCCATTGCTCATTATCACTAAATGGAGATGAGGAGATCTAGGAGGCATTCCATTTCTGCTGTAGGAGTAGTCCTCATTGTATGCACACTGCGACCTAAAAGATTTATTCTATCCCCTGTTCTTGGTGTTTTACAGCTAGCCTTCCAATACCATTCCTTTCAGAAAGTGTAGGATATCAGAAGGTCCCAAGTTAGGTAAGTCTCCCTCTTCGATTTCACGTGCTCCCAAGTGCAACACCCTTGAGTTGCACAGTGCTACGCAATTTGAGAGGGGATGGATGCCACCCTGCTCCCCAAACTGCTCCAGTCGTTTTGCTCCTCCCATTGTTCCTTCCTTGTGAGGTACTCTCACTTTGGAAGTGGAAGGCTTCTTATAGAGGTCCTGTTCCAATTCCTGTTTATTAGGACTAGTAGACTGGTCTTCTATCCAGCCACGCATCCCATCAGCCTAGTTCGTCACCTTAGGATTTAGGTTTTTGTTGAGGTTGTCTCCTCTCGGTCCATGCAGTTAAACCAAAATCCCCCATCCCTTTCGAGACCTGGTTTAACAGTTGGGCTTTCAGTAGCCGAAAGCAACAACTGGCTTCGTTGTAGAATCCTGTCCAAGCCCTTAGCCACGACACGACAGCTCGTATTCTTGTTATTTCATTTTCTTCCCCTCCTGTGGAACCTGGAACCCACAAGAACTTTATTCCTTCTGTCTAGCTCGTTTAATTTTCTTACACATTCCTAGACCATCTTGGAACTGTTTCCATGTGAGCTCAGCGCCTTGGCGGCTGTTTGACTATTACACATGATGATAATCTCCTGCTTCCCGTAATTCCTGTCAACATTGAACTGGACGCATCTTTCAATAGTGTGTATTTCCGCTTGGAAGATACCGTGCTACATCCCTAAGCTTTCAAGCTGCTGTTTTGGAACAGTCAGTGCACCATTTGATGGCATTTCCATCCAATATAATTATATATGCCTCTACCATAAGTGTGAGATAAGTAATTTCTAGCTCTTTCTAGTTTCCATGCACAAACTCTCGCCAAGCTCTCTTGTTTACCACTAGTCTAGTGGCTTCTCTCCATGTGATTTGTCTTTCCTTTAGAATTTTAGTTATATCCTTGTTCCTCTGCCTGGGTCTCCCCTTTTTTCCTTTTAGTATATTTTCTTGATTGCCACACCTGGTTCACTATCGAACTAATCGAACAATTCAATACGGGCAATCTGGAAAGTAGTGAATTCCGAAATTAAGTTAACAAATAAAAAAATTACAAATTCCACTCTGTCGGCAGACGATCTGAATAGATACTTTTGCAAGATCGGTAAAAATATAGCTAATGACATACAACCGGGTCACTCCTCTGAGGAATTTTTACATAATCTCCCTATCGATAATACTCAGTCCTTCTTCGTCGAACAAATAACGCCGGGTGAGATAGAGAATATAGTTATGCAAATGAAGGACAAGCATACCACCGATGTTTATGATATCTCAGCACACCTATTGAGGCAATTAAGTAATGAAATAAGCACACCTCTATCTATTATTTTCAATAAATGTGTGGAACAAGGGGTTTTCCCTAGTCTTTTAAAAGTAAGCAAAGTAATTCCAATTCTAAAAAAGGGAGATATTAATGATTGTCAGAACTACCGTCCCATAAGCATTCTACCCGCGATATCTAAAATCTTTGAGCAAGCCATAACAGCGACGCTCATTAGATATTTAAAAAAAAAACAATATCTTTCATCGCACAACATGGGTTTCGAAAGGGGCGATCTACTGTTAGCGGAATATCACAAATGGTACGATGCATTTACGAGGCTTTTGACAATGGTATGCAGGCTGAAATATCTATATTGGATTTGTCCAAAGCCTTTGATTCAGTATGTCACGATATCTTGCTGGATAAACTGGACTACTACGGGATAAGAGGAGATCCATATAATTTATTGAAATCCTATCTCGGTAATAGAGTACAGTTTACGAACTGGAAGGAAGTGCAATCCCAGGCAGAATATATTGACTATGGTGTTCCACAAGGATCCATTCTCGGACCGCTACTCTTTTTAACATATGTCAACGATCTTCCGACAAACATAAGCGAAGCAGAAATATGTCTGTATGCGGATGACACCTCGCTTTTGGTACGAACAGTCGACACAAAAGATTTACATAAGAGTTCAGAAAAAGCTACTGCCAGCGCGAGCAACTGGTTCGCGGCAAATAAATTAAATATAAACCTAACTAAAACACAAACCCTGAACTTTAATACGTTAAATAGTGCAGCTTCGGAGGTCAAATTTCTGGGAATTACTTTGGACGCCAATATGAGGTGGAATCGCCATATCGATCAATTGTCGGGCAGGCTTTCTGGAGCTCTGTATGCCATCGGGCGAATTAATCATGTTGCTACCCATGAGGCTGCTAAGGCGGCATATTTCTCACACTTCCATTCCTTACTGGCATATGGCATACTATTTTGGGGAGTGGCGACGGATGCGTGTAGGATATTCGTGCTGCAGAAGAAGGCTATTAGGATTCTGTGTAATCTAGAACACAGCCAAAGTTGCAGAACTCGTTTTAAGGAACAAAACATACTTACCTTATCTTCGGTGTATATACTGTCCGTCGTCATATACGTACACAAGAATAAATTATCTTTCCCCCTAAACGGCCAACAGCATGGATATCTTACACGTGGTAGGGATGATGTCAGAGTGCCGTACCATCGACTGGCTTGTTCGCAGAAATCTTTTGATTTCTGAGGTTCAAAGTTATACAACAGACTCCCCATGGACATAAGAAATCTGCCGACCATCCAGTTTAGGCAGCGGGTGAAAAAACTATTACTGGCGGAGGAGTGTTACACCTTGGGGGAGTTTCTTGGGTAGTTCTGTCAGATATACTAATTTGATTATTCATTATGTCGTCTTGTGTTCGTTTTGTTTTGCTTGTTGACGATGTATTATATTAACCGCTTGTAACATCTGTTTGTTTATTTATGATTTTTACGTTATTTCAATCTATTTGACAAGTGTAAATTTTATTTATTTACATAATCACAAAAACTGACAATTTCTGTAATTGGTTAATTGCAAAATATATATTATTATTATTATTATTATTATTATTATTATTATTATTATTATTATCCTAGAGTCACTTAATCTTTGTAGATGTCCCCACCAGCTCAAATGTCTTCTCTTTATAAACTCTGAAATTGGTTCAATTTCTAATTCTTGTTGTATTTGCGTATTTACTATTTTATCCCTTCTTTTCTATTCAATTTGAAGATAGTATTTGATGCCACTCACTCTCGTTACTAAGCTCTGAGGTGAATTCTTGATAGTTCGTCCCTTAATACTATTTTATTAAAGTCACAAACAAAATTAAAATTTAAAATTAATTATATTTAATAAATCTCTATAACTTATGTACTGTATCTGCTTTCTCGCAACGGTATCAGAGCGACTGAAAGATATTACATGCATCGACGTTCATCGGAAAACTTCTTCAATAACCATCGATCTTTCAAACGATTCTGTTCCTCTTGTATGGCGGATAATAAGAGCTGGAATCCTACCTATTTCTGCTAAGACGTAAGAGAGGTGATCCTACAAATTGTATTACGTGTCTCTTTTCGAGGTTTCGGCGCCACCCCGATCCGTAATGACGTCGTATATACCCCGAGGTATGTAGAACGGTTTCGATATATCGTATTACCGAGTCTCGTTCGCCGACAAAGCACCACTTAGTCATTTCTTAGGGTCGGCAGATGCTGGTATACGCGGATCTTTCGTGTATCTGGAAAGTTTCCGGAGAGCTTCTATGCTGGAAGACGGGCGACATCTTGCCTGCTACATATATTTTTATTTAGGTGTAAAAGTCCCTGGGCGGATCTAGATAATGTCAGTCGAGGTAGTTGCGTCTGTTTTTTGTTACATGGTTGTTACAGGTTTCTTTTTGGTTATTTAAATGTTATGTCGGTTATTTAGATGGTATTCTGTGGTTGATACTAACAATTAATAAATTATAAACGACTATAAATACGTAGAATTAATTATCATTAGACTTGTAAGATTTAATATTAATAATAATAATAATAGGTTTTTTATTATAACTAACAGCTAACAGCTAACAGACCAATTACAGGACAAAATTATAAAGTAATTTCATGCATGCATATAAACAAATTGCATGTATACAAAAAAATTGAATATACTTATACAAAAATAACAAAGTAAACATAAAAAAATTATTAAATGGGCTGGAAAAAAAATGTTAAAATAAAAATTATCTGCGTTTCTACACGTCATCGTATAGAGTGGTGATTGGCGAAGTAAATTGGTTTTCGGTACAGGAACGGAGAACGTAGTTGTAAAACGAGCTGAGCAGCGAGGCACATGAAAATTTACACCACCAAGAAGTTGAGTGCAGTCGATTACACCATTGATTAACTTCCACATAACCCTACTACTGTGAAGTTCTCTGCGAGTGGATAGAGATTGTATATTATGACGGTCTAGCAAATATTGGTAATCAACTCCTCGGGGTGAATAAAGAGAGTCTATCCTAAATGATAGAAATTTCAAAAAACGACGCTGTAAGCGCTCCAAGGATAATTGATGACAAATATAATAAGGCGACCACACTACAGAAGAATATTCAAGGGAACTAATAATAAAGGCGTAATACAAAGATTTTAAGGTATCAACATTAGTGAAATATTTGGATACGCGCATAATAAAACCTAGTTGTGGATATGAGGTAATTAATACGCGGGTTGAAGGTGAGATGACTATCAAAAAGAACACCAAGATCCTTGATGGTTTCAGATTTGGATATGGGTTGATTTTGTATATAATAGGTGGTTACAAAAGGCTTAGTTTTTCTGCAGTAGTTAACATGACATTTACTAACATTTAAATTTAAATTATTGTTCAAGCACCATTGAACAATTGTGTCAATATTAAGTTGAAGCTGGGCTGAATCAAAAGGACTAGTAACGATTGAATAAATCTTATAATCTAATTATTTTATATTTACTGCAATTTTCTGCAACCGGTTTCGGCTTTAGCAAACTTTCTTCAGGCAGTTTTACCTTGTAATAGTCGATATAATAGGTGAATCAATTCGAAAATATAATTCTTTTTACGGTATCTCTACAAAAAATGCCGCGGGCATCGCGGCTTTTCAGATTTTTTAATTTGTGCAATTTGACCTTTGTAGTTTCCGCTAAAGGATTAAATGTAATAATATTTTTCAAAATATCCGCATGTGCATTCGTGAGTAAATTTTTAATTCCCTCGTTTGCCTCGAAGTTTTGCTCCAATCAAATGCACGCATTTACTGCAGGGTATCAAATCAGATAATCGGATGTTTTTCCTTTTTTATTGGCGGAATTACTAGAAAATAAAATGATGTATTTCTTTCGAAATTCATTCTTGCTAGAATTATAATTTTTTTTTTAGTCTGGTTTATTTTATTGTTGTAGAATTTAAAATTTTATTTTGTATATCCTATTGTCCTATAATCCAATAACTGTTTATGCAGACAATTTTAAATTTCTTTCGGACAACTATGCGTACATTTCGAGGTCAACGTAGGTTCTCTCTCTCTCTTACAGTCCACCATCTGTTACTGACATCGCACTTTTGACCTGATGATTGCCGTAATATGAACAAAAGAAGGATGAAAATATGATTTCTATCGCTTAACAAGATTGAGAAATACGCACGCTATTCTGCTGGGCGATTGTGTTAGCTATACGCTTCAATTTACCATTTCCAATCCGCATGCTATAGCCGTCTAACGACAAGCATCCATCGCTATACTTTACCTTTGTCTAATTACTACAAAATGCTAGCACCACATCGATCTTTTCAATTTAAATCAATCCAATCTAGCCCTCATTCCGTTTACTGCGAGGTGAGGTGACCAGGAACGGCCCTCAAATTTTATAACGATTAGTAAGTGTTATGTTTTTGATATGTATTCCAAGAGTAGGTACTTCCCGCGTATTTAGTGTTGTATTAATGATAAACCATTTTACTTATATGTTAATATATTTATATAATAAGTACAGGTATGACTATGGTTTACAACTGCCCTTCACGGTTGCCCAGTACGAACTGACTGCAACTCTTAGCTTAGGGCATTACTTCCCACCGGATAGGCGCACTATCATATATACTAGTAAGTTTTGATCGCGGTCAGTAGTTTTATAAAAAAGAAAATTTAATATTATACGCGTTTATTGTGAAACAATTTTACGGTGGCAATTCAGCAAAAGTTACACACGATTTATTTGAAGTAAATTATTCTGAAGGATCAATTCCTAGCACGACTACTATTTGTAATATAATCCGACGATTTCAAACAACGTTTACGTCAATAAATAACTAAAATAAAAATGTCCCAGCGAAAAATGTCAGTGATATCGAAATAAGTTTGTACATTACTGGAATGAAACCCTAGAATGACATCTAAATCAAATTGCTTGCGGATTTAATAATAGAGCAAAAGTGTTAAACCTTTTATATAAGAATAAATATCGATCGTACAAAATTAGCACATCCCAAGAACTTTTAGTCTGCGATTATCACTTTCGCCTGGAATTTTATAAATTAAGGATAAAGAAATATCTCGAAGATGAATATTTTTTTTTTCAGTAATATACTATTTACCGACGAAAAGATAGTTTATTTATTATTGTTAGGTTTAGGATCCATGTTTATTATTTTATTTGATTATTGACTTTTAAAACTGCTTTTCATTCTTTTTTTCTTTTGATGTTGTTTTCGGTATAAAAATAAATATTATGAATAGAAAAGAAGCCTAAAACCTGAATTTAATATTACTTTTACAGACTTCATGAATCGTGTTGACAATAACCCGCTTAGACAGTTGGTTATTAATCTGTTATTCATACCATCAATAGCGATAAAATGGTGAGCTCTAGCTAGAAAAAGAATATCACGTTCATTTCATTTCGGCTGAGCTATGACAATTCACCGAACGTTAATGAATCTGTGCTGCGGCTCGTGCGTAGGTATTGCTGTGTACTGACTGAATTTGAAAAATGCAAAATAAATATTTAAAAAAAAAAAAAATTAGCTAGCTCGACGGATAAAAATTAAAAAGTGCGCAAAAAAACAATTTATCTCAGAGTTACCCTCGCAATTCAAAACTTGAATCTAATCACGAAAAGTAAAAAGTGGGTGAAAGAAATCTTCTTCACTTTCTTAATTACCCAAAAAATTGAAAAGAACAGAATTAAGAATGACGCTAATAAACAAACAAGAATTTTATTATAAAAAAAAGAAGAGAAAAAAATGTTAATTACAAAATTTTGCAGAAAAAAAACCGTGGACAAAGGGTCCTGGCTTAAATCAAAAAACTGCTATAGATTCTGAATTACAATAGGACAATGCTAAATCCTATATCAAAGCAAAAAACAAATTAGTTCAAAAAGATATTTTTTTTCAATACAATCCACGTGGTTTCAAATTAAAATAAAATAATTCGTGGAACACCAAAGATTTACAAAATTGAAAACTAAAAGCAAGCACCAAGCTTCTATTCACCCAACCCGAGGCGATAAATAAATCAAAACTAATCAGCAAACTAGAAAACTAAAAATGAAAATTATAATGAGAGAAAAAAAATTAAAATCTATCTTCCTGCACGAAATAATAAATGATCTTATATCTAAATTGTGTACACAACAATATAATAACAATTATTATTAAACGAGTTCTTTGATGAACGAAATAAAACAATAAATGCGAAACAAATCTTTAAATCAAAAGTATTAACAAAATGGCAGCAAACAATATAAAATATTACGTCTACTCACGCTTGTGTCTATCTGTCTCTCGACCGCTGCGTATAGCGAAGCCGCACACAGAACAGTCCGCCAATGGGCAAAATCACAAAACATAATGAATTTGCGAAAACCGGGGTGCCAGACCACAGCAGTACGCATACAGCTGAAGTCCTTTCAGTTGCCCAAAATGCAATCCACAGCTTGCAATTTTGCACCTTGTGTTCATAGCGCGCTCGAACATTTGTGAGGTTACCCTGAAAGATCTTCACGAACCAAAAACGCTAATTGCTTTTAACTTCTTCTGCATATCTTACTTATTAAAATAAATAAAGACATTAATCTATTAAAATACGAAACCACACCTTTAATGAACCTTCCACCTTTATGCCGTCTTTGATCTTAATCTCGTACCCCGCACGGATTTTCTAGGTCGTCAATCAGTCTGTTTACCTAGTTTTCTAAATCGCCGGAACTTTTCCCATTGTGTGCTCCATTCGGCAACGCGGTAACAGTCCTGGCAGGCGGATAGTTTTCAAAGTTACAACTTCATCGTAACAGTAGGGAAAATTCCATTATGGCAAACTGGTGACCGGCGGCAAAAAATTACACCTAACTTTTCGACCGCACTTACAAAGTTTGCGTTCGGCTTATTAATGCCATTAAATCAGAGAGATTGAAGGGATGCGAAGACGATATTTGCCGAAGAAGCGGGCATATTGCCGGTTCCCTCCGTATGCGATAACTTTTAATCCCGTGTTCGTGAGATGAGATTACATTAGGTGACACGATCTTTATACCTGATTGGATTATCGAAAATATTAGTATTTTGTATTGTTTTAAACGTAAAGTAGTATTCCAACGTATGTATAGGGTATCACGTCATATTTTTTGTGATTTCGGTAGCTTTTAGGAGAGTTTATCATAGTCATAAAGGGTCTAGCGGGTTAAGCATATGATGAAGGGTTCTTTCCTTGTTTTTATTCTTCTTCATCTAAAATAGCCATGCAATTAATCTCATATCCCTAATCCCTATTGTAAGGGAAAAATAGGGGTGACAATCCTTAACGTAATTTTTTTTTTTCAGTACCCATTAAAGATATCTTGATGAAATTTAAACTGTGCTTGACTATCCATGAACTCATTATAATATAATTTTTTCAGAATTATTGTGACACTGGAAACTGCAAAAAACGAGAAGTATATTTTTTGGGAGTGATTTTTTTTTAATAACCTCCAAAGTGACACCTACCAAAAGAATATATCTTATTTGTTTATTGATTAGCTACTACATGTTAAAGTAACAAAATGGTCGAATTGGTGGAATATAGTTAAAAAAAAATAAAAACCAATTATGGATATGTGCATATGTATAAATTATTTACCAAAAACTATATTAAAATCTGTAAACTATCTCTATGCCTATCGTCATAAATATTTTCTTATAACAAAATATGCACCTACAAATAAACTATAAACAATCAATACTTCGTATCGCATCAGATACGATGACGAGTACTCTGTACTATACTCGATGAAATATTAAAATAATACTTTACCAAAAAAATATGCATATTTACTACATTGCGAAGCTACTACAAGTCAATTCGAAAGTGTGAATTGATGTAGAACATGGTTAAAAAAAATAAAAACCAATTTTGGATATGTGCGTATCTATCAATTATTTACAACAAACTACATTAAAACCTGTGAATTTTTTCTATACCTATTGTCATAAATATGTTCTTATAACAAAATATACACCTACAAATAAACTATAAACAATCAATATTCCGTAGCTCATCACATACGATGATGACTACTCTGTACTATACTCGATGAAATATATCGAAATTGGACCCTACGAAAAAAAAATTTTACATTTGTCATTCGAGCTCACTACAAGTTAAAACTTCTGATGTGTGATTGATGGAACATAGTTAAAAAAAATAAAAACCAATTATGGATATGTGCGTATCTATCAATTATTTACAACAAACTACATTAAAACCTGTGAATTTTCTCTATACCTATTGTCATAAATATGTTCTTATAACAAAATATACACCTACAAATAAACTATAAACAATCAATATTTCATAACTCATCGGATACGATGACGACTACTCTGTACTATACTTGATGAAATGTTGAAATTGGACCCGTCGAATATGCGATTTTACAGCATTCGATCGCACGAATTTTGATGTGTGATGTAGACTCGGTACAATGTTATCCTGTAATGCGCTATAATGAGTATGTAGCGACTTATTCCCAGGACGATTAGATTTTCATACAAGTTTTGTTAAGCTATGAGAAGTTAACTAGCGAGTCAAAACATAGTTGGCAGGCCACGTATACTTAGATTTAGGCAAAAGAAAATTGGGTTAATGAAAGTTAAATTGCCTTATTGAGAATTTTGCGAAAGTTTTGAATATATATATATTTTTTTGTCATAACTATTGGCTGATAATATATAGAGATACGCAACCGACCGTGTCTACTAGCTGTGGTGATAGTGTTGAAAATGAGAGCTACGGCAGTGATTTGGATGATCCTGGCTTTCAAGAGTTTTGCCGCAATAGTTGACTTCAAGAAGAATATGCAGAGTTACAAATCAATAGAGATAAAACAACACATTCTTACTGTACATTACGTGAATCTAAAAAAATCTTAACTACTCTGCTTTTAAATGATCTTTTATCAAATGTCTTGAGCAACCTCTGTTTCCCTTTGTAATAAAAATTCTTCATTTAATAAATGCTTGAAGGTAAGCCTCTAAAGGCACAGTAGTAAGATTTTTTTTAGATTCAGATAATGTGCATATTCTTCTTGAAGCGAACTATTGAGGTAAACACTTGAAAGGCAGGATCATCCAAATCACTGTTATTTTCAACACTATCACCACAGCTAGTAGACACAGTCGATTGCGTATCTCTATATATTATCAGCAAACATTTATGACAAAAAAACAGACCCAATGTGTACAGTAGTTCTACAATAAGGTTGATATCTATTTAATCTTCATTTATAATGATACGCTTTAGTTTTCCATTGGTTTTTTCCGACATTTATTTTACAATTAACACATTTATTATCTTTATGACGTTCAATTGTTTCTCCATTATTTCTTATCGCAAATGTTACAATGAAAAACAGGATCGCACTTAATATATTCGAAAATACTCAATAAAACAATTTAACTTCCAATCTAACTAAAAATCTACTTTAAATCTAAGTATACGTGGCCTGTCAACTATGTTTTGACTCGCTAGTTAACTTTTTATAATTTGACAAAACTTGTTTGAAAATCAAATCGTCCTGAATAGCACTTTATAGGATAACATTGTACCGAATCTACACCAGACATCACAATTTGAAATTCGTGCGGCCGAATGCTATAAAATCGCATATTCGACGGGTCTAATTTCAATATTTCATCGAGTATAGTACTTGAGTAGTCGTCAATCGTCTTCTGTGTCTGTCGAAAATCAAACTTTTTAATATTTATATTCCCTACAGCGCCAATATTTACGTGATGGATTTGTGTCCCTCTCCTATGTTCAGGGTTTTCGATTAGACAAGGCAGCTGGGCACGCAATATCAATTTATCTCTGGCCGGCGGACTTTGCAAACTTCAGTCCACACAGTTCCTCCATCCTCGTAATTCCTTTTTAAGTGCACGCCGGTCTACGAAGAGAACCCATTGTGCTCAGTTAATTAGAGCACCGGCTCTCGACATCCCAGTCTATTTTTGTATAGTGGACAGTGGAAAAGACCGCAAGCTTCCCTTAAGCCGGACGTACAAGGCCCCGAGAATGGGTCGTTGTTACAAGAGTCGACATGAGAAGCAGTGAGCTGGAAGAATTACCAGAAAAATCTAAAACATTTCGAGGACAAATAAAGGAGATTTTACAGAGTTAAAGTTTCAGAAGGAGTTGGGCGGGAAATAGGTATTAATTTATTGAAAATAACACTAGCTCTCAATCTTAAATAACTGATGTAAAAGTAGATGTAAACTTCTTACAATCTTTCTTTTTCAAAAAAATAATTTGTTTGATGTATTACGTTTTCCGTGATTTCTTTTTTTTTTTTTTGAGGGGTATCTAAAGAAACTTATGTTTAAGAAAGAGCCATCCATATAGGAAAATAAGAAGAATAGCATGAGGGAGGCATTTTTATCAAACTAAATATATATTGCGGTGTTTCATAAGAGGAAAACTATCGACCATATTAGATATAATTATTATTTTATGTACGCACCTATTTGTAAGTCCAGTATAATTTGGATTAATTCGCATTAGTAGTCATGGAAATTGAATATAATTTATCATCTGACAACTGTACGATATTCTGGTATCCTAGGTTTCCATTTTACTTGAATGGTGTAGTGACTCAATGTAATTTGTTGAAAAGAAATGAATGAAAATCCTTGGTTACGGAGGATTGTTGATGAAAAGCCTTGGAAAAAAGCTGTGTCATTTCTCATGTAGTGTAATGAATTAAACCATATTGCTGTGGTATATCTAGTATCGAAGGGGATAAATTCACGTAATTACCTTCGATCTTAAGATATTCAAAAGAAACGTCGAGATTATTCGACATTATAAGAAATTTACTGTTTACTATACCTGGATTCATGTTCTACATGGTATCATACATGTTTTTGCTGTTTCGAATATGATCATACATCTTGAATGCTAGGAAGGAGGTCTGTTTCCCTGGATTTTTATGATACCGGTGTTGTTCTCGCGGTTTGAACTTTTCACTACGAACATCTGAGTTTGATTTGGATTGTCACTATAAGGAAATTCCAATGGGAGATACTCTGGCGTCTGCGTAAACCGATAAACGAGGTATCTGGTGAAAGCATTGTTTAAATTTTTGTAAAAATGAATGGATAATTTTGATAATATTTTGAGGTTACTGTTACTTTTTCTGAGATTGAAATGTTTAGTTTGTATGTAAGTTGGTAGACGTGGTTGGTGGTTTTTTTTTCTCTTATGATAGCGCGGGATATTTAAAAGTTGTTTTGATAATTAGAGATTCCAAATATATACTGGATAATTGACAATTTTGTTTTGAACGTTCCAAATAAGTATACTCACCTTGGGTGAGAGTTCTTATACTCTTTATAAGTTTTGATATAAACTCGATAATAAATTATACCTGTTATTAACAGTTACACTCTTTTATTAATGAAAGCTTATTTGATACATTGAATTATTAAGAATTAGACTATAAATTTAATATTTAACAAAGTCAAGGCACCATAATATACAAGCTAGTGATTTAGGAGACCTCAGCTGTACAGCCACCAGGGCAGCAGGGTCACAACTGGAAAAATAATAAAGATATAACTACTCATTGGTCAGCAAGAGAGGAGATCACCAGTGCGCATGATCTGGATTAGTAAACTTTAGATATCTTGGACTTGTACGGTATTTTATAGCCATCTAGTAGATTGGGATTGCATTGTGTCTATCATTATAGGATATAGAGGAAGGTGTATGTAAAGAAAAGGCAGATCTAATTATGTATGTAGGTAGAAGGGTGGTGTTACACTGCGACCTAAAAGATCTATTGTGTCCCCTATTCTGCTGCTTACAGCTGCCTTCCAATCCTATTCCTTTTAGAAAGTGTAGGATGTCAGAGGGCCCCAGTCTAGGTAAGTCTCCCTCTTCGATTTCACATGCTTCCAGGTACAATTCCCTCGAGTTGCACAGTGCTACGCAGTTTGAGAGGAGGTGGATGGATGTTTCATCCTGTTCTACACAAAATCTACATTCAGGATCTTTTTCCAATCCAAGCTTACTCAGGTGTCCTTTTAGTCTACAATGGCCTGAAAGTATTCCTTCCTTCCTTGTTCTTACTCAGGTTGATGCATTCTGTAAACCTCTTCTGGTTATAAGTTCCCAGAAGGATTTTACTTTGCCTCATTCCCTGGAGATTTCCAGTAACTGGATTTCTCTGCTCCAATTCCATTTTTAGTTTCTTCAGTATTGTACTGCTACTTAACCCGCAAAAGGGTTCAGGCCCTACAAAGGACATTCCAGCCCCTTTTTTGCGAGGTTATCCGTTATTTCGTTTCCTTCCACTCTTGTGAGACCCGGAGCCCACAGGAGGGTTACTTTATTTCTTTTGTCTAGCTCATTTAGTTTCCCTAGGCATTCCAGACCATCTTTGGAGCTGATTTCATATGAATTCAGCGCTTGATGGTGCTTGACTATCAGACACGATGATAATCTCCTGCTTCCGATAGTTCCTATCCATAATGAACTGAACACATCTTCCAATAGCGTGATTTCCGCCTGAAATATACTTGGTATTTTCCCAAGCTTTCGAAATATGTAGTTCTAGCCCATGTATTCCTATTCCAGTTCCTTCTGCCGTTTGAAGCCATCAGTGTACCATTTGATGCATTTCTATCAAGTTCAAGATAGTGTTATGATCCCACTCGCTCCTGTTACCTTAGCTTTATGGTGAATTCTTTCACAAAGCTAAATTTTTTTAACATATCATCCCGGGGTTTGATCACCGTCAGGAGATTGAGGCATATGCCTAATCATTCCTTCCTTGACCATTCTTAGTGCGGTTCTTTTCGCCACACCTTCTACTACAATGTGAAGGAGGGCAAGATCCAATACTACTTCAATAGCTGCTGTTGGGCAGGTTCTCATAGCCCCCGTTATGCATACACATGCTAATCTTTGCACTTTCGAGAGGTTAATTCTCGCGGTGGCCAGATTAGTTCTTTTGCTTCATGCTACTGATGCATAGGTGACGATCGGTCTCACTATCGCTGCATACATCCAAAGCAGTATTTTTGGGTTGCATCCCCAATTTTTCCCTGCAAAGTTTCTGCATACCATCAGAACTCTTTTGGCCTTGTTGGTTACTTCAAATTCATGTTTGTTCTATAGAAGTATAGGGTAAGGCCTAGATATTTAACTTCCGCCCTCCATTCTATATTTTACCCATCCAGTTTTATGGTTCTAAGATTGGATTTTCTTTTCCTGGTAAATGCTACTAGGGTTGCCTTAGTGGGGTTGACATTGAGTCCCATCGATTGACACCATCTTCTCGTGAAGTTCAAACCTCTTTGAACAATGTCACCGAGGGTATTCTCAAATTTGCCTCTTGCGTATATGACAATATCATCAGCATACCCTTGACAAGATATCCCTAGATCCGTCAGTCCGCATAAGAATTCGTCTACTATTAGGCTCCACATAAATGGGGATGTAACTCCCCCCTGTGGGCATCCTCTGGTCGTATTAACCGAGATGGTCTTATGTCCCACCTCCCAGATCTAATTAGAAAGTTATTTATTTATTTTTCTTTTTCTTAAAAACATTAGCCGGGAAAATCTATTATAGAAATTACAATAATATATATAAATATTGTTATAAGATATTTGAAATCTTCTAAAACCTATAGTATTATGAATATATTAAAATTTATGTTTACTAAGTACTTGTATACATTGCTTATTACATCTTTTGAGCTCAATCTTTAATAATTTCCAATGCAGAAACTATTATTTTATGTTAAAAAAACAAAAAAAAACTCATTTCAATTTTCCACTCTGACTATCCTACAATATAACATTTTCCCGCGACTCCTCATTCTAAACTTCATTTTATTTTGTTCTTTTTATCAAGACGAGAACAATCTCGGCACTTCATCCCATTGCGAGCGTTTATTCGCCCATTTATGCAGCACGCGGAAATTATGATAAACACTATTCGAACACTCTGCTACTACAACTTCGCAAGAGTATTCATATGAAATTCCTCACTCCAGATGGGAAGAACTAGTAGTCCCAGATATAGTGGCTCAGCGCGAGAGAAACACCGTTGCCAACTCGACGGAATCCATTTTTGCCGATGTTAGCGCGCAATGAACAAAAGGAACAATTGCTGCCGCACACGCTTTTATGCTCAGCGCTAGCTTAGATCTTGGATACTCGGCCAAGATAGGAACCCGTACGTATCGTCAGATGTTGCCCGTTCATTGAGCCTCTGTAGGTAGGTATTCTTTTGAAGTTAAAATACCGACTGCATTTATTCAGGTACAGTAGCGTCGCTCGCGTCGTCAGCTTGTTTTCGCTGCGCTTTGAAAGGATAATAGTTTATTGAAGAAGTTGGTTGGTATATAAACACCATTTCTCGTTGGTAGAAGATTGAATTGTTATCTAGGTGGATTTTGGGTTTCCTATTGATTCTAAGACTATAATATACAACTTTATAGGAAATTTAACTATAAAATAGTAGAGTTTAAGCGCATTGAGATGAGCAGTGCTTTTACTAGGAGCAATATACAGGGTGTTGCACGTAACTGGTTCATTAAAAGTTTATGATGTTCTATTATTTACTTATATTTGAGATTTTGGCACCAGTATCTGTTCGATTGGAACTATAAATGTAAAATACCTTAACCAAAATATCACTTCCGGTTGACCGGAAATGGATGTCAACTTTCTTATTTTAAATAGAATGATATAATTTTTTATTCATTTTTGGATTCTACAACTATAGATACGTCAGTTTTCATTAGCTATTCCTATAGCTACATGTTGCCGTTTTTGAGTTATTTAAGTTTTTCTTTTTCTTTTAGTCATAATCATTGCATCATTTACTTAATACTGCAAGTAAAGACTCCAAATTTGCTATGTTATGAATGTTGATATAACTCTAAGAGACGGTAGGCACACTTTACATTCTAACATACAGGGTGCTCAAAACTGAGGAACAAAGTGACATATTTTCAAATGCAGAAAACTTATTTTTTTAAAATAGAACACCCTGTATTTGAATTCGGAATTAGGAAGCAAATATCATCCCCTATCGCTTTATATGAGCATTCCCTATACCTATCTTTAATAGATTTTGAGATATTGAGCGACTTTTTGTTAAACAGACTAAGTATTCTTTTTTTTTAATAGAACACCTGTATTTTAATTCGGAATTAAGAAGTAAATATCATCCCCTATCACTTTATATCAGCATTCCCTATACCTATCTTTAATAGATTTTGAGGTATGAATGACTTTTTGTTAAACAGACTAAGTAGCCCTATCTTTGCGCGTTTGTAGCTGGCTCTGAATGGGATTAGTGTCAAATTCATTGACTAACCAAAAGTGTTTATGTATATCATTGTAATTACACTTTCGTACAACGCAATATTAATAGAAATGACTATTCGAACAGACATTCTTGTATGGTTATTCAAAAATAATACATGAATTTGACGTGAATCCATTTCAGAGCCAGCTACAAACATTTAAAGATAGGGCTACTTAGTCTGTTTAACAAAAAGTCGTTCATATCTCAAAATCTATTAAAAATAGGTATAGGGAAAGCTGATATAAAATGATGCAGGATGATATTTACTTCCTAATTCCGAATTAAAATACAGGGTGTTCTATTTAAAAAAATTGAGTTTTCTGCATTTGAAAATATGTCACTTTGTTTCTCAGTTTTGAACACTCTGTATGTTAGAATGTAAAGTGTGCTTACCGTTTCCTAGAGTTATATCTACGTTCGTAACATAGCAAATTTGGAGTCTCTACTTGCAGTATTAACCGAGATATTAATTTCTCAATGATGCAATGAGTATGACTAAAAAAAAAAGAACAACTTAAATAACTCACAAACGGCAACATGTAGCTATAGGAGTAGCTAATGAAAACTGACGTATTTATAGTTGTAGAATACAAAAATGAATAAAAAATTATATCATTCTATTTAAAATAAGAAAGTTGACACATTTGGTTAAGGTATTTTGTATTTATAGTTCCAATCGAACAGATACTGGTGCCAAAATCTCAAATATAAGTAAATAATAGAACATCATAAACTTTTAATGAACCAATTACGTGGAATACCCTGTATATGCCTAGTGGGTACCTGGATATTTTTACATACTTTAATAAATTTGGTCTCTATAAGATGAGTGCCGTCTCAAGAAAGAAATTTGAATTGAATTTGAACATGTTGCACTAGTATTGTGCCGTCGCTATATACAGGGTGTTTCAGACCACTCGTCCACTATCTTTTTCTCGCGATCTATTGCAGCTAGACTAATGCGACAAAAAATTTAACAACAAAACCCCACCTAAAGAATTACGTGAAAATATTTTTAACTTCAGGAAACGTTCTATTACACACCGGAAGTGGATAGCAAATTTCTTATTTTAAATGGAATCGTATGTTTTTTCTTACCTTAATGAATTCTAGAGATTATTTGAATACAATTTTCACTTAAGTTCTCTCTATTCCTAAATTCAACCGTTTTTGAGATATTTACGATTTTTTCCAAATTTTGACGTTTTCATCTCTTTCGAAAGCGTAACCATATTTTGTAAACCATTAAAGATAATGATGCCATTTTACTAGTATCCAAGAAAAATGGTTGTTTTTTCTGTCAAAAGAACCACTAAGTTGTATACAGAGTGTTCATAAATCGATTGTCAATTCGGATACATTTAACCTTAGAAAATTCATTTTTTTCAAATGTTATATCATATTCCTAATTATACCATGAATAAATGGCTTGCTAGAAAATAAATTGAATTAATCATATTACATATTTCATATTTGCATGATACACCTAATCAAATATTTGTTGAAGGATTAAAGTTGATCAAAGTGATCTGTTTCCATTTGACTGTTTTAGCTAATATATATATTTTTTTATTTTTGTGTATAAGTTTTATAAAGATCTCTGCGAAGCATTTGTTGCATCCAACACGTCTTTATGTAAACTACTTATCCCTAAATTAAAAACATTTTTGGAAGGATATACAAATAGATATAGTCCTGATCTTTCAATATTGCGGAGACAATATCTAATAAATTTTTACACAAATGTTGTTCAATAAATTAAGTTAAATATTTGTAACCAATATGTGTGGGTTAGTGCTGCTAACAACATCAGTATTGTGGGTCATTGTGCAACAAGTGTAATAGTTGTTATTTTGTTTCCAAATTCTCCTTCCAAACCTCATATAAAAGCTTCCAAGATTACGCATTGGGTTAATGCTGAAACTATAAAAAAAAAACATTATTAATGAAAGGCTAGAAGGTGTTCTTCAATTTGACCAAAATCAAAAGCGCAGAGTTCTTTTATTTTTCAACAATGCATTGGGCATATGTGTTGAAGTCTGTAAAAATAGTTTCTTTATTCAACTTGTATTTCCTTGGTTATTCAAAGTTCTAATATTTTTCAAATTTAGTGATCAGCACAAGTATAGATTTAATGAAAGGAATGCATGTGATTTACTTTAACCATAATGACCTTCAACTTTTCGACACTGATCACTGATCACAAGCATATTATGACGATCTCCCATAATGCATCATTATCTGTTAGTTATTCGACCAACGATTGAACAAAATGATACGCATATGCAACATGTTTTTAAAACAGAAGCTAACTATGTAAACGTAACCCTATTTTAAACATGAAATCGTACCTTTGTTCATTTACTGGCCGGCG
>RXPK01001549.1:0-65104 GCA_004143645.1 Protaetia brevitarsis
CGTTACATAGTCCTAAATGGCTTATTTCAGAGCGAGGAATAAGTTCACGACGACATACAGGAAGCAAGTTTCCCTATAATGCCCACTAAACAAGAGAGTATGTAAAACTTAACAAAAAAATTCTTAGGCCATAAAATTTGCAACATATACCTTGTAACATATGAACGTTTTTTTAAATATTTTCTTAACCCAGTAAACAAAAAAACGTAAATAAACATAACAAAAAAAGCCTTAAGCCGCCTACATCGATTAGTAACAGAATTGTTAAAACTTTTTGATTAACCGCCAGTTATTAACATAATTAATAACAGACATTTATAACAAATTATTGCTCTGTTTTGTTAATAACATATGTTATCCTTTTCCCGCTTCCTTTTCCATCTTAAATCAATGCTCATGCAGTAGTAGACAATGGTGCGAGTGGATGACGTGGTTCTCGCTGCATCTGCGGCGTGTTTTGCTACGCTCTCAAGGAGACTAGGAGTACTGGTGAAACCGTCCCTCGAGCAAGGACTGGTATGTGGGTACGTGAAAATCGCAGACTCGATTTTGTCATTCTCATACCAGCCAATTTCACCAAGCATATTTTAAGTTTCTTTTAAATTCCATTAGTTGTCCCACAAACTGACGCTCGCATACAAATCTTTAACTTGATAACTTGCTCCTATTCCAACAGCATGCCTCCATAATAAATCAACACAAAATTCACTCAAAATAAACGAACACACACTCAAGCTAACCTTCCTACGTCAACAACAACCACGTAGAAGCGACTGGCGCTTCTGCGCAGAGCCGGGCCGTGGTGCGGGAAGAAAACCTTACTAACAAAGTACCCGCCAAACGAGACTTGTAACTTTTTTATTAACCGCTGTTATCACTTCCTTGATCTTACCGACTCTCGATGGTAACATAAATCCTGTTAAAACAGGATTTTTCTTAATACCACGCTGTTATTAGCTTTTGTTACAAGAGATTTTTGGACGATTTTGTCCAAGTTAATAACATTTGTTAATAACTCGTGTTTACTAACTCCGGTGGAAAGGCGCTTTAGGCGTAAATTATTCACAATAGATTCTCTCGCGCAGGTTTATATAAATGAGACTGGGAATATTTCATTTAATGATTTACTTACGCATAAGGTAAATCCCAGTTTAAATGACGCCAGTAACTATGGCACACGTATACTATACGGTCTGAACGTGATGCGCCAGCAGGTATACATTGGCATCGGCGTTATGCAAGTCATTTTAACATGTATAAATCCTAACCAAAAAAATGTCGAATTACGTTAAGTATCAATAATCAAACATTATTTACTTATAATCGTGTTTTTTTATCACTATAACTTTCAATATATTGCAATAAAATCACAATAAAAAGCGTATAAATTTATGGATTTTATTGCACATGTGCATATTCCTTCTAAAATTCCATTTTAGATTATCCTGTCATCATTACTTTTTTTATGAACGAATACCTACCTTTCCCTTATTATTCCTCTCTGCCATTCTTTATCTGTTAATTTAAACTTCACAATCTTCTCATTAGCATCACTCCGATTTAATCTTTAGCATTCTTATATGCTTGTTTTTTTTGTAACATTCTAAATCAACATTATAATTCTATTAAAATCGGCTGGTATTTATAATCTCTTGCATACGTTAAAATGTTACTTTCTATTAAATAAAGCTTGCGCTAGTGAGAAAATTTATACTATCGAGTATTTCTGATCACCAATGTTTTATCAATATCCTCAAACATTTTCTCAATAAATTTAAATGCTATGGCTCAATAAAGTATTAATTCGCATACAATTTTGATGAAGCTTTATGGAAAAATTCTCAATGCTGCATGAATTTATAGAATGCAGCACTGGAACGCCATACTTAATGTAGTATATGGATGGTATTCCATGACTTCCAAATATTCTTAAATGCTTTTGTGATTTATGTATAACGCATATCGAGAGCACAAAACAAAAATGGGCCAATATCTCTTCTCGTTCATTCTGTTATTCTATACTTATAACTACCCCAGATATGTGTTCTTTCGCCATTAAAATTTTTGTCGCATAAATGCTATGTACATTATTCTAAATTCATTTATCTTCATATAACAAGTTGATTTCTTTCTAGAATTAATCCCTTGATTCGTTAGCTAACTCTGTCGATATCGGTATTCTTTTATCAGCCAATCTCTGCTTTTTCAAAATTTTGATACTACCCCATCCTTTCGTTTGTTGTGTTATCAAACTAGTTTTTTTTTGGTAACACACTAAGAGATTCCATTTAAATCGTATAGCACTTATAGGTTCTTCCTCACTTACTTTTCCAAGAATTCCAACTTAGAGGACTATGATCATCTGCAATAAGTAAATTTGAAGTGATTTAGTGATGCAAAGTGGACATGTCAGTTAATTTGACAGTTTTTTTTAGAAGTATGTGCTTCTGAATTCTTGTTATTAGTGCTAAATAATGATCAAATCAGAACGTACGTTGAAAATTCAGATTACACCTTGATCCATTTCGGTTCCAAACTTAACAGGTAGGTAATAATATTAATTTAATATTTACTATTTATTAAATTCGGAATACGAAATTACTGCTGGGGTTAACTTAAGATTACTATCCATTAGATTAGTCTAAATACCAGTAGAAATTACATCATGTTGTTATACCATGACAGTGATTTGAACTGAAAATGAACAAATCCTATATTTTTGCCATTTGATTTAACTTGGGTAAAAAAAAATGTCACGCATATATTCGAGCATGTCATGTTAATGACATTTATAGTCTATGACCAAATATTTTCCCGCCTTAATTTCTCATGTATTGCTTCAAAGGTTAGAATCTTAGCTCGTGTATTATTGTTAAAATATTAAGAATATTGATATTTGTAGATGGAAAAATTCTTCCCTAAGTAGATTTAATTTGCCATCGCTCACGTTTTTAGAAACTTAAATCATAAAAATATACCTAATCAGTTGTGTAGGACAACGGTTCCGTGCACAAAATAAATTATTGAAGTGACTCTTAGTGGTTAAGAAATGGTTAATGAATATTGTGTTAAATTTCTGCATGTCGCAAATGCAATTAGCTTCTCTTACTATACCTTTAACTGAATATAATAACTTTGCTTTTACAAGAAAAATTAAGTTTTCGAGTTTTAAAAAAGAAAAGGGAATATTTTGTTTGTTTTTTGTTGCTAAAAAAATAAATAATCATATTGTCTGGTTATTGTCAGTATTATTTAGTTATATACAGGGTGAGTTTTTTATCTTGAAACAACGGAATATCTCTAAAACACTGCATCAAATCAAAAAAAGATCTTAATAAGATTTGTTATAATGTAGGGGCTCACTGAATGGTGCCGAACTCGAACACAAAATGATGTTTGCTTGCTTCTCTTTTTTGTGTATTTTTTCTAGACGTTCACAATCATGAAAAAAGTTTCAAACAAAAACTACATACTTGATGGCGCAGAATCCGAATCTGCAATACAAAATGGGGGTTCGAGTTCGGCACCATTCAGTGAGCCCTCTACATTATAACAAATCTTATTAAGATCTTTTTTTTGATTTGATGCAATGTTTTAGAGAGATTCCGTTGTCTCAAGATAAAAAAAAGCTCACCCAGTATATACATGTAAACATTCTTAGATTTCAGGAGTTATATTAATCGTAAATCCTGTAAAATCAGTTCTTGTGTCATTTGGTAATAAAAATCAGGTAAACTTTCTTTCAGATAATATTAATCTTCAAATAATAGCATCCAAATTTCTATACAAAATGAGAGCAGAAAATCTTGATCGATTTTAATAGTAGTTGTTTTAAGGAACCATTTTGCTAAATATACACATTGCCGCTGTTGAGAAGTGAGATATCCCCTACAACTATCTATGCATATAGACGTATATGTACAGGCTTAGTACCGCCTTGAGTTTTCCAGAAGCGAACATCTGCACATGGAACACTTCTACTCTTTACTATGAAAACATTGTACTAATATAATCTAATAGGGGAATACACGTGCCCCCTTCAATGAATAGCAGCTGACTATCGTAAAATTCGACACCCCACTAGGGAAGGACATTACCATTCAATCTTTCTTACGTCTGGTATTTCTTTCTTTCTTTTTACACAGAACTTGCACGCTCATAGAATAAGGCAGTTGCTATGCAATGTATTGTATGCTATCCGTACTTCTGCCGCAGATAATCTGTATATGGCATATGCCAATTTATAGACATCGTTGTTTCTTGAGTGTGACTATACGGCTATAAAATTCCTCTATTTTGTATAGCTCCCTGTTTAACAGCATGGCCTTCACTTTAAATTTGAAACTCGTCAGTGGTGCGTTCTTCAGATCTGCTGGTAAGGCGTTATACAGCTTAGCTCTCCAGTAGTCGATTAACCTTTGGGAGCAAGTCAGTCTATAGAATTCTTGTCTGCGGCTGATTATCGGCATCGGGAAGTATCAACATGTATGCATAAATCTTCGACATTCATTGACTAAGTAGAGCCAGAAGAAAGTTGTCAATGGCCTGTCTGTTCCCACAGGTTCATTTAAATAAAAGCCAATTATTTATTAAACAAAATTATCTTTCGTACAGATGTATACCCTTATATATTCGCTTCAAAGGTATCCTGCCATTTCCCAATCCGTCGCTCTGTGTTTTTTTAAGATCCTTTTTCTCATCAGGTGGCGAAAATGGTAAACAAATATTCTTCAGACTTCACATCGCTAAGATTGTATCTGCCAATTGATATGTAATTGTAATTGTTGATGTATTCTTGTAGGAAATTTAAGTACTCATCTTTTTTTTTATTTAATATGAATTCTTTTTTTTCTAAATCTGTGTATGTATGTTTGTAGGGATGGGTGTGTACACTGGGAACCTAAGAGATCTTATTGTGTCCCTATTCTTGGCTGTTTTACAGCTGGCCTCCCATCTTATTCCTTTCAGAAAGTGTGGGATATCAGAAGCCCCAGGTTAGGTCCTCCTTTTCGATTTCACATGCTCCCAAGTGCAACTCCTTCGAGTTGCACAGTGCTACGCGATTTGAGAGGAAATGGATTGTTTGTTTGTCTTGGATCAACTTCAGAGCCATCACAGAATATGAATTTAAATTAGTTATAGGTATTTTGCTCCTCTGTTAAAAGAAATTTTCTGATTTGTTACTCAGGTTTACACTGGAAAATCAAAGCTAATTCACTAGTATTTTAGATGCATCCGTCGTTTCTTTTCGATTTTTATTTTTGTATATTTTCTTTTATTGCAGATTAATCAAATTCTGAATATATGTGGACGTTTTGTACGATTAATTTCAACATGACGAATTGACCTAATTTTATTGTGAGAACGTGGATACCAGGCAAAAGTGCGTTGCATGTGGTAAAGATATTTGTTTTTTAAATGTAGTATTGATATAGCAAGCTATATGTGTATTTCAATTGCTTTGAGAGAAGCGTTCAGAGATTTGTGATATAAGTCATACTAATATGAAATGTAAATTATCTAAAACTAGCATTGCATGCATAAGTATGGTTTTTAATAATCACGGCTTCCATCAGTAGTTTCCAGGTAAATATACCAGATCAATATTCTACAATCCTGTTTGTCGTGTTATTTCTGTCAAGTATGCAATGTTATTGGAGTGAAATAGAGGGAACGCCATCTTTTCGACAATTCCTGTAATATAGCCACTATATGGGAAGTTGCTTTTTAAAACTGCTTTCAAGCATTTAAAAAGTTTGAATTTAAGAATAAATCGATCCCGTTTTCGTAATTTTGGGTAAATGTGTTGTAGAACAATTTCTGAATCACGACTGTTTTTCTAACGGAAACCAGAAAATGTCTAAGGTGACAAATTGTTTATCGTCAATTTAAATATACTCTTTTTCCAAAAACATACATTTCTCGAAAACGACTGAAGCATCAAAATCAATTCTAGCGTAACAAATTATCAACAAAATGAGGCCTATTTTGTTGCTAATTTGTTAGATCAAGTCGGTATCTGCTTTCAAGTTACAAAGAGTGGCTAAGTTAACTTAATATAAACCAGTGTAGATATCGTTGCGGTTGGATCAACAAAGTCAATTCTTGCGTAACAAATTACTAATAAAATATGCAACTGGTTTGCTTTTGTGCTCATGAAGTAACTATGCCAGCGTAATAGACATACCTATGTATATTTATGCATTTTATTTCAGCATTAATTCCCGTAAGAGCTGTCGTCGCTTCTATGATTTTCGCTGCTTGCTTTATAACGTACGTGTTAAAGGCAAATATGTCAATCAACATAATAGCAATGACCAAACCATTAAATAATACGGTTCACAATTTAAAGAACATACCGGAATGTCTCAATTTCGATCCAATTTCTAGAGCTGAATGGCTCAATCAGGACAAAAATAAAACCGTTCCCGATGTAAGTAAAATGGAAATATTTTCTTGGAAAATTTTTAACTTCTACCATCAAGGTATTCTTATTTAAGTTAAGATCCATTAGAACTTCGTATCGAGGTAAAGAAACGAGTTTTTACATTCGTGACGTTCTAGTTTTCAAAGAAACAACAACTGACTAACTTAGATTTTTATGAAACTATAGAGACTAAAAGAAAGGGTCTGGTACGTTTCAGCGCCGCCGTTTCAGCGTTGCCGATTCAGCGCCGGGACATTTCAGCGCCGCGCCGACCGATTCAGTGCCGCGTTATTGAATGGTTAAACTATGGATAACCTCATGATCCATGTTTATGGAGAATTTTTATACGATGTGTATTGGTTGCAACCTACATATGTAACATCTTTCGAATTTATTGTATTTAATACCACCCTTTCTTCTGCCTGTAAACATAGTCTAGCTTAAGTAAAATAATGAGATCTTATGCAAGTCGTGAGCTTCGATGAATAGAAAGCTAGTTTAAGGATTAAAAAACTTTTTCAGATTACATCTAAAGGAAAAACAAATAAATTAAATATCTTACTCAATAAGAAAAAAGTTTGTTTTATTGGTTGATTTTTTCTGGTGTTTTCCCTCAGTCTAGAACGTTTCGACGCAGCCGTTTCGATGCCGGGACGTTTTGACGCCACAGGCAATACAAGTTGAATTTATCATCACATATCTTTTAACATTAGAAGGAGGAGGGAGAAGAGAGGACAATTTTTTTATGATATCATTTTTTGTTTTTTTTTTTAAACTTTCGGAGAGGATGCATTGAAAATGTTTCAAATCATATTTTTTTTAGCATTGGATGGGATCAGAGGGGGAAGGAATTATTATTTTTTCTTTTCTTTTTGTAACATCTGGAGAAAGAATTATAAGATAAAAGAATTATAAATATTTCCAATCGTTTTTTTATTAGAAGGGGTGGGGTGATAAGGGGAGAGGATTGGTTTTTTAAAAGCAAATTGTTTTCTTTTTTTCAGAAACGTTCCGGGAGAGAGGATGCATTAGAAATGTTTCAAATCATTTTTTTTAATATTGGAAGAGGTTGAGGGGAAAGGGTATTAGGTTTTTTTAATGATAATTTTTATGATTTGGAACATTTTTGACGCTCCTCTCTCTTTCGATGTTTCAGAAAAAAGAAAAAATATTTAAAAAACTAATACCCTTCCCCATCTACCTTTCTAATATTAAAAAAATATTATTTGAAACATTTTTAATGCGTCCTCTCCCGTTGTTAAGAGAAAAGAATATCATTAAAAAAATCATTCTACCCCCTGCCTTTTCCCCTTCCAACGTTAAAAACTATATGATTTGAAGCATTTCCGATCCGTCTTCTCTTTCGATGTTTCTAAAAAAAGAAAAAAAATATTTTAAAAATACCATTCCCTCTCCCCTTCCCTCCCGCTCGTTGCAATGTCAAAAAAAGTGTTTGAAACATTTCTAATGCATCCTCTCTCCCGATGTTTCGAAAAAAAATTTCACTCCTCCTTTCCTTGCGATGTTAGAAAAAATATGATTTAAAACATTTCTCGATGTTAGAAAACAATGTGATTTAAAACATTTCTAATGCATCCTCTCCCCATCATATATTCAAATTAAATTTAACTGGTAATTGCATGCGGCGTCAAAACGTCCCGGCGTCGAAACGGCCGCATCGAAACGTCCCATTTCAGTTTTTCATTTAGATATAATCTAAAAAGGTTTCTTTATTCTTAAAACAACATTCTATTCATCGAAGTTTATGAGGCCACCTGCATAAGATCTCACTATTTTACTTAAATTTTATTTGCTAGACTATGTTTATAGGCAGAAAAGATGTGGTACTAATCGCAATAAATTCGAAAAATGTTACAGATGTAGTTTGCAACCAAATACACGTGGTACAAAAATTCTTCATAAGAATGAATCAGTAAGTTATCTATAGTTTAACCCAACGCTCGACAAGGTAGCTCGTAGGAACCAACTGTTTACATTCCCCCTATTAATTCAAGCGTTTTTGGAAGTTTATCGAGGAGAATATAACATAAGACACAGAGCACATTGAGTCACTGAAACGTAGAGCGTTAAGTTAAATATAATGAATATTCCGAACGCAAACGGTCGTGTATTTTACAACGAATGAAAAACGCAATTTTTATTTTCCAAAAACATATCTGGGCATAATGATTACGTTATTTGTGGAAAGATAATGTAAGTATGTAAAAAATTCAATTTAAAGGAACGTTTTCATGAGGGATCGTTTGTTTTATTATAAGTATATTTGAGAATTTCCATTTTATTTTTTGAAGTATTTTATTTTTGTTATTATTTATTATATATTTTTGATTTATCCATATAACTTCTGGGATATTTCTAGCCAGTTTTGTTTTATCTTTACGAAAATGTATTTTTTGTTTACCTTTTTAATAACATTCCAAAAAAATCAAATGAAGTTTGCTGTTTCTGTAATATAGATATATAGATATAAGAAATGACATATTATTTTTATATTACAAGTGTTGGAAAATGATTTAAAACATTTTTAATGCATTCTCTCCGAATGTTTAAAAAAAAAAAAGCAAAAAAAAATATTAAAAAAATTGCCCTCCCTGCTCCCTCCTCCTTCCAATTTTAAAAAATTATTTGAAACATTACTGATTCATCTTCGCTCCCGATGTTTCGCAAAAAAGAAAATTATCATTTAAAATCACACCGCTCCCCCTATGACCCCTTCCAATACTAAAAAAAAATGATGACATTTTTAATGTGAATATAAATTCATCGAAGCTCACGACTCCACTTGCATAAGATCTACATGTTTATAGTCAGAAAAAAAGGTGATACCAATCACAATAAATTCGAAAAATGTTACATATGTAGTTTGCATCCAATACACATCGTATAAAAAATCTCCATAAAAATGAATCATCAGGTTATACATAGTTTAACCATTCAATAACACGGGTGCTGAATCGGCCGGCGCTGAAATGTCGTGGTGCTGAATCGGCGGCGCTGAAACGTACTAGATCCTCTATTCAGAGCACTCTAACATATGCTTTAATCCCTTTTCATTAATTGTAGAAACTCACATTACACACTTTAGAACTAAATGAAACAAAAACTGTATGTTATAGTGAAACAATCTTCCAATGTCTTTATTAGGCCAATAACTACACATCATAGTTATCATAGATAAGAGGTCTCCTGGCAGGGTATTGAAAGTACATCTACAGATAATTGGGATCAACAGAGGAGATACCAGCTACAGACTGTGTAATGAGATGACAGAGAATACATAACACATTCTGTGTGAATGCGTGGCTTTGGACGCAAACAGACAGGCAATTTGTGGCAAGCCAAAAAAAACCTAGAGGATTACTTTGATCAACCAGCCAGAGACCTGTACAGATTAGTGCAGGGTACTAGGATACTGGAATGGCTGCAATGTTTCAGGAGACTTGAGGTCAAACAGCTCCCACAATAACAAAAAAAAAATTATTTAATCATTTGTATTATTTTAAGAAATTCAGACATTACTAATAAAAAAAAATTCCTACTAAGCAAGTAGACTTTATATAATAAAGTCCACATGCAAGGCCAACGTAGAAACAAAGAAACAAATGACTTAGAAACGCTAGCAAGAGTAACAAAAAACGATTAATATTACCAAATATATCGAGGCTTAAACAAGAATATTTAAAAACGGCAAAGCAGATGAAACAAGCATTCAATACTGCATTCGAAAATTCATCAAGCAATAAAACAAGAGCAATCTGGATGTAAATTAGTTATAAGTCCAAACCAGAAAAATTAACCACCAAAAGAAAAAATTCATCCCTGTCTCCCAACGATTTAAATAAATATTTCTGCGAAATTAGAGGAGGCATTACCAATGATCCTCAGACAAAATATTCTTCTGAAACATTTCTAAGTGCTGTAAAGTTAAATGGTAGTAACTCTTTCTTTTTCAACCCATTTTACTCCAGAGGAAATAGACACGAGAGAAAAGAATGCAACTGATATTTATTACTTGCCCACGTGTTAAAACAAGTCAAGGAAGAACTTAGTTTACCTCTATCAAATATTTCTAATGAGTGTGTAGAATAAGCAATTTCTACAGGACCATTAAAGACAGCCAATATTTAAGAAGGAAGATAAAACTGAGTGTCAAAATTATCGTTCAATAAGTGCTAGCCATCTCAAAAATATTTGAGACGGTAAACGCATCAAGATTGATGGCTTATCTGAAAAAACATGGTTTATCACCGAAACAACATGGGTACCGAAAGAGCATTCGACATACAGCGGAATCCTGCAAGTGATTAACAACATGTGAGAATGTATTCCAGAATGACATTGTTGGATATAACTTAGCTCTTTCATTTAAAGTCACTAGATATGTAAAGTAACGCAATTGGTCGCCATATTGTGTCCAGCTTAAGCGCCAAATTTAAATTTAATCCTTTCAATTTTTCTATCGAAGGTAATAACGACGTCGTATCGCTATGATGTAATGAAAACTTAGCTGCGCGTTTTCCTACTGCTTTTCTCATGGGCGCATAACTAGGTGGAAATATGTGGAGAGTATAATAAAAGATTGAAAACGCAAGGCACAAGGCTTTATACGGCCTGTCGAATCATTCACAATAAATCAGGCAGTAGTTTATAATAGGCGTGAATGGGGAATTTATGCGGGATTTGAGAATTATGGCTGCGTTCCGAATCATGCATTTTATGCGGTGTGTGCATTAAAAGACGTAGAAAGCTGTGAGCGTTCCGATTTACTTGTTGTACATATGCTACGCATAGGCTGCATTACCTTTTTTTCCTGTGCGTTGTATGTTCCATTCTAGCCTCTATCAGGGTCTGAACTGATTTCGCGGCAAAACTTTTTATGCACGCATACATGTTAAATCGGAACGATGTATCGTTACATCAGACGCATAATATGCATTATGCGCGACTCGGAACGCAGCCTATAACAGATAGTTTATCTGTATTAGAGGCGTTAGGGAATTTAAAAAATCCGACTGATTTGTTATTAGATGCTTGGGATATGTTGTGCGAGGGGAATATAAAACTTTTTTAGACTAGGGCTCATGTAGGTAGAATCGGTAATGAGAGGGTGGATCAATTAGCGAAATAGGCGGTGTCTAGGGGAGATAGCTCGATTATTAGATTTGGGCTAATTTCGGCTAATGTAGGTAAAAAAGCGTTTAGGGATAAACTTGATAATGATTGGCGGAGTAGGTGGGATAATACCTTAAATGAGAGGTGGACTAGGAAATTTATCGGTAGCGTTACACGTTTTAGGGAAATGAGGGTTAATTTATCGTATCAGGCGGTAGAATTAATAACAGGTCACGGTAATTTTAAATCATATTTATGTAGAATTGGGAGGGTTAATGATTTGCTTTGTGAATGTGGCGGGGTAGATACAGCGGGCATGTCTTATTTGAATGTCCACTCACTGAGTGGCGGTCGCGTACGGAAGTTAGGGCATTAACTAAGAGGTTAAATTGGCCCCGACGCGAAACAGATATTAGAAATAATGAGACAGTCGAATGGTGGGAATTTTTTAGTAATGTTGCTAAAGAACTAGATAGGTTACGGCATGATATTTGGATAGTTTAGTGGGTAGCATGTGTTAATGAATGCATATTTTATGCTCTTAAGTGGTCAGAATTAGTGTTAAACTTAAACAAATATTAAAAATCGTCTTTAATTTAATTACTCTTGGTTAAAATAATTAGGATTATCTTATTATTAAGCATTAGAATAGATACTGCTGTTGTTTTGTTTGTTTTTAGGTCATTACATTCTTTCCTGTTTGAACTTCTAATGTGTGAAAAAGGGAACAGCTACGCGAGGGCGACAAGGCTATTGGCATTTAAGGAAACGCGAAGGCTGCTTCTTCAGCACTCAAAACGATAATAATAATTTGCAGCTGTCAGTAATAAGGTCTGGGACTTCTTCTCAGATTCTCCCAGAGTAAAGTTTTTTTCACTATACACAACCACAGATGTATAGTGAACCCAAAATAAGAAGTACATATGTCGTCATATCCGTTTTGAGCGCTGGAATCATCGAAAGAGTCTATTATACTAGCTTTAGGGGTGTTCCTGTCAGTTTGACAGAAGTATGTATTTAATGTAATTTCTATGGTAAAAAAAAAATAACCTGCACCACTAATGACCTCTATTCTACGTTAACATTACGATGACGACATATGTACTTCTCATTTTAGGTTCACTCTACCACCTACCATCAGCAATTAGAAATTTCGATTTCGTTTTAGATAACTTTATTTATACCTCTAGCCTACACTTATTTGTGATAGGTGTAAATTGCAAATTATGTGATATATCTTAACTGAATAATATTTAAAGCCTAAGTATTGCAAGTAATGTCTAAACATGAATACATTTACTCCTGTTTTAACTATTTTTATTTTTAAAGGCGCACTTTTCAAAGGTTTCACCTTTTTAAATGCTTAAAACACTTTTATTTCAACATGAAAGATGCTTATTATTATGAACACTAATGTATTATATGTTTGCAGCTGATATTTGCGTTTAAAACACCTTTAAATTTCAAAAATACTATAAAATAAACCAATAAACGTCAGCAATGCATTCAAATTACGCGCCAATAGCGGTTAGCGCACTCCAGGAGTTGATATCGGTATTTCAAGCATTATCCGCCACCACCATCGCAAATGTACATCATTAAGTTTTGCGTCTCCTTGGTATATATTATATCTGATAGTGACTGTTGTGGCCAACCGTCTACAGCTGAATCAGCTGGATTCTGATTTCGCCATATTGTGTCCAAAGAAGGTTGTTTTCTCTAACACATTGGCGCAAATGAATTGCGGTACTTTATATATTTAGTGACTTTACGTTGATTCGGTGAGTCACCCGATCTTGCTGCGAAAGTTAGAATATTATAGGGTAAGGGAAAAACTATTGATAACACCATCTTACTCCAGCGACAGGGTGCAACTAACATGTTGGACTGGTACCCAATTAGATCTACAATGCATCAAATATGAAGTTCCTCAAGGATCAATCCTAAGACCACTTCTGTTCCTGATTTACATTAATGATCTTCTATATAATATTGATGGAACCGAAATTTGTCTATATGTGGACGACACGTTGCTCTTAGCACACGCTAAAATCGCTTAAGATCTCAATGAGAAATATCAAACAGCAGTTGTGATTGCTGAAGAATGGCTGGCTGCAAGCAAACTGAATCATAGCAAGACGCAAAATATTACATTCATTACAGACACAGCGTATCATCAACTGGGAAGTTTTTAGGCGTCATCATTAATTCTAAACTGCGGTGGAACCACCACATTGATGACTTGAGCGGAAATGAGGACACTCTATCACCGCCTGGCCTGCTCCCAGAAGATTATTGGGAGCTAAGCTATATCACCCTTGGAAATAAAACAAATGTCACCCATTGCTCTTGGAAAACAAGATAAGAGACTTTTGATGTGGAGGGAGTGCTCCTCATTGTCAGTTAAGGAGTTCTGATTGATCTAGTAATCTTCTCATGTCTGTTTGTTTTTCCTGACTTGTTCGTCATATACTTATTTTTTTTTGTTTCATTGACGTTGTTGTATTTATTATTAAGCAATATATTATTTGTATTGATAATTCTGTAATGGTTATATTACAAAAGTTTCATTAGAATTGTTTCAATGAATATTTTAAATCTAGATAACTTTAGCCGTAGAATAGTAACGATAATGAATTTTCAGTACGGCCCTCGTTACGAATGGGACAGTCCGACACAAGGAATAATACTTGGTTCCTACTTTTGGGGTTATATGATAACATCTATACCAGGTGGATTATTAGCCGAACTTTTCGGTGCTCTGCAGATCATAGGTATTTCTACGATAGTGTGCGCGCTCCTTAACATCGCGATACCATTCCTAGCACCATTACATTACGGAGGTGTAATAGCAATCCGATTTGTAACAGGATTTATAGCTGTAAGTTTATTTGTGTACTTTTGGTTCCGTACACTTCTGATTGTCAGTTGAACATCAAGAGTGGATGTAATATGTAAATGTCTATAACGCACTTTCCACCTTGCGCATATACGCTCGCCCGCATTTAAACTTTTGTGGATATAATATCCTTATTTAGAACGTAATCAATTTTGTTTTAATCAGGGCGTTATTTATCCAGCGCTTCAATGTTTAATTTCCAAATGGGCGCCCCCTGCGGAGAAAGGAAAATTTATAGGTGCACTTCTGGCAGGTGGAACAACAAGTACTGCTATTACTTGGCCACTTCTTGGATTAATTGCACAAGGAATTGGCTGGCCATGGGCCTTCTATTTGCCGTCAGCGGTTGTATTGCTTTGGTGCGTGTCCTGGTTTGCCTTGATAACGAATTCACCACAAAATCATCGTCGTATTACTGAAAAAGAAAGGACATATATAATGACATCCTTTGGTGACACAATCACAAAAACGAAGGTAAAATTTCTATTGTAGTGTCCCTATAGACCAGTAGAATGCTAGGTTTTAAGTGGCTCACACGTGACTTTGAGAAGAAATAACTTATTTTTTTAATGATGTAGGATGTTTTGCTGAACCTAAGATCGAGTGTTCTCCATCACTAGCCCCCACCTTAAGAAAGAGTTTTCGTTTATATCTAAAGATATAGGATATAGTCTTCACGTTTTACGGTCTTACTGGAAAAGAACAGAGTAAGGTTTTTGCCATGGTTTTCCCTTAGCGAATGCTAGGAGATAACTAAAGCCGTTTGGACGCAAATATGATAACAACTGATAGGTGACCGATTTACAGTAGACTTGCGATTTTGTGAACTAATCACATTTTAGGTTGTTCACTATTTCAGCGCTTCACATAAAAGAGTATTCGTATGATTGCGAGGCTGTATTATATTTTTGTTATTGACAATCATAGGGAAATTATTTAGTTAGAATAGGAAAATTTCAATTGTTATAGTACTTAGAATATGTACATTCGTGTAGTACCTTTAGGTGGAGCACGGGTTTAACATGATTTGCTTTTCATAAATAAAGTGATAGATACTTATTTCATATCAGAAACCTCATATCTAGTGCAATAATCACTATGATTTATTTGATTTATCTGAGAACCGGATAATGGGTCCGGATCCGAAAACCGGATAGTAAATCCGGATCTGAGAACCGGGTAGTGGATTCAGGTGGTGGCTCCGGATGTCAATTTTATCGGATATCATAATCATATCAATAATCAATCATTATAAACAGAAATTCACAGCTATTTCCCGCTCTTTTCTGTAACGCAACCTTAAAGCCTAGTGATGTAGAAAACTCGGTTTGAACTTCTACGCTATGAGAAATTTAAGTCTACCACTTCCCAAGGTCAAAGGCGAAATGTAGCATTTTATTGAATTAGTGTATGACCCCTAAATTTGATGTTTTCAGAAAATACCTCCTTATAAACAAATTTTTTTGTCTATACCGTTTTGGGCGTACACAATACTACAGTTTGGTAATCTTTGGTGCTTGTACTTGTTGTTAACAGTAGGACCTAAGTATATGACCGAAGTTCTTGGTTTTAATTTGAGTAAATCAGGCCTCTTAGCTTCGTTAACCCTATGTAGCACGATCAATTTCCGCCATTGTATTTGCGTCCTAGGTGATTTCTGTAGAAAAAAGGAACGATTTTCTGTAACGGTAGTAAGAAAGTTTTTTGTTATATTTTGTAAGATGAACGTGTAATCTTTCAACTAATACGCCATATTAAATCACCCTTCTGCACCAGCTCACATTATACCGGGATTGTTGCTGGCACTCGAGCCCTTAAGTGGTTGTAGACCAATACCGGCCGTGTTTTTTTAACAATGACGCTTGGACTCAATGGCGCTACCGCTGTGACTAGTCTCATAAATGCACAAGATCTAGCACCAAATTTTGCAGGAACGATATTTGGTATTGCTAATTGCATAGGGGGTGTAACTGGATTTATAACCCCCATGTTAACTGGATATATTACCCGTAAAAAGGTATTTTATTTGTTAAATTTAATAATCGTTATCTATTTTTAAATCAATAACTATTTATTCCAGAGTGGTTTAAAAGAGTGGCGTCTAATATTTTTGATAAGCGCAGCGGTATACATCAGCTCTGGAGTAATATTTATCTTTTTTGGCTCAGCAAATGTACAATCATGGAATCACGTTGAAGAAGATGCACAAAAAGGGACAAATGATAATCCTACAGGATCGAAACAAAAATAACATTACCAAATCTTTGAATAAAGAAAGATTTAGGTATAGTGTACACATACGTTGCTCAGTTTGACATAATGTGATAAGTCATTGCAGCTTAAGTTATAATGTACTAGAGTATTGACTGTATAAACGATGTAAAATATATGTATGTATGTCACGTTCGTCGAAATAAGATACACAGTGTGCAGAAACACGTTTCAGAGAAAAACGTGTTTAAACTTTCGGAAGCTGTAAGCAGAGTTTCAAGCAAAAAAAGAAAATAGTTTTGTATTTTTTGTAATATTCGCTCTTTCTAGCATTTTTTTCCGTTGTTTCGAATGATTGCACATCTTATACTATCAAATATTTTTTTACTACATTGATGTATTGCACCTTGTACAGGGTGTCCGTTTATATTTTAACTCCTACCTACAGGCTGTATTATTTAAGATGGAAAAACGCTTTAAATACAAGTTATAGGATTTTTGCTTTATTATCTTCTACAATTTTCAAAGTTGGTATTATCTCATAAATTAATAGACAAACGAATACAACTTTTTTTAAATACAACACCCTGTATATTATTAGATAGTGTGAAAGACCTCTTTTCACTAATTTTGCATATATACAGGATATTCCACGTAAGTGGTTCATTAAAAGTTTATGATGTATTTACTTATATTTGTGATTTTGGCACCATAATCTGCTCGATTGGAGCTATAAATGTGAAATACCTTAACCAAAATATACTTCCGGTTGATCGAAAATCGACGTCGACTTTGTTATTTAAGTAGAATGATATAATTTTTATTCATTTTTGGATTCTACGACCATGAATACGTCAGTTTTTATTAGCTATTACTATAGTTACATGTTGCCGTTTTTGAGTTATTCAAGTTTTTCTTTTTTTTTAGGAATAATTATTGCATCATTCAGAAATTAATACCTCGGTTAATATTGCAAGTAGAGACTCCAGATTTGATATAACCCCAAGAAACACTTCACGCCCTAACATATAAGGTGTTCAAAACTGAGAAACAAAGTGACATATTTTTAAATTCAGAAAACTCAATTTTTTTAAAATAGAATACCCAGTATTTTAATTCGAAATGAGGAAGTAAATATCACCCCTATCATTTTATATCAGCATTCCCTTAATCTTTAATAGATTTTGACATATGAGGGACTTTTTGTTAAACAGACTAACTAGTCCTATCTTTAAATGTTTCTAGCTGACTCTGAATGGGATTATTGTCAAATTCATGTGTTATTCTATGAGTAACTGCACGAGAATGTTGCTGTCCGAATAGTCGTTTCTGTCAATATTGTATTGTACAAAAGTGTAATTATGATGAACACTTATGGTTGGTCAATGAATTTGACATTCTGCATTTGAATGTGTGAAAAAGTGAGCAACTACGCGAGAACGGCAAGGCTGTCAGAATTTGAGGAGACGCGGAGGCTGCTTCTTCAGCACTCAGAAGGATAATATGATGGGGGTAATTACCCCCATCCTCTCCCCCCCCCCCTGTATACGCGCGTGATGATTATATATAATCAGTATCCTTGGCGAATGCTGGGAGATAACGAAAGTCGTTCCATTGGCGCATTTAATAATAACTGATAACTGACTGATTTACAGTAGACTCGCGATTATGTGAACTAATCACATTTCACATATTTTATCATTTCTCAATAGTAGTATTCATATGGTCGCGAGGCTACTGTATTATATTTTTCGTATTAAGAATCATAGGGAAATTATTTAGTTAGAGTAGGATGATTTCAATTGTTATGGAACCCATATAGTACTTAGAATAGGTAGCCTCGTGTAGTACCTTTTTTAGGTGGAGCATGGGGTTGGGATGATTTGTAATAATTTAGTTTTCATAAATAAAGTGCATTTGAAAATATGTTACTTTATTTCTCAGTTTTGAACACCCTCTATGTTAGAATGTGAAGTGTGTCTACCGTTTCTTAGTATTATATCTACATTCATAACATAGCAAATCTGAAGTCTCTAGCTGTAGCATTAACCGAGATATTAATTTCTAAATAATGCACGATGATCAAACACGGCAATATGTAGCTATATGAATAGCTAATAAAGACTGACGTATTTATGGTCGTAAAATCCAGAAATGAATAAAAAATTATATCATTCTACTTAAAATAACAAAGTCGACGTCCATTTCCGGTTAACCGGAGATGATATTGCAGATATTGCTATCTTAAAACCTATAGGACGTGATGCGCACTGGTATGCGCTAGTCTGCATGCGCAGTTATTATTATTATTCTGTCTCCGGGGTCGTGGTTGCCGGTCTTTTGCTTCAGCTATCCCTAATCATTGGTAACTAGACATCTTTGATTTCCAGGGTTGGCGTGCTAATGGCATTTGGTGTTGTGGCCATGTATTCTGCTTCTTTCCTTTTTGTGAAGTTGTCCTCTCTTGCCAGGATTGTCGCTTCCTCCCATTCACTCTTGTAATCTTCTCCCCAAGCATGTTGAGCCAAGCGAGACATTCGTTTCTCCCAGTCGAACTAATTTTTGGTGTTCTTTGATTTTGACTTGCATGAGTTTACTTGTTTATCCGATGTATGTTCTTCCACATTCACACGGTACTCGCTATATACATTCTTTCGTCCTCTGATTCACGTTGTCCAGCTTTGTTTTGGTTAGGGTGGATCTGTTGGTGTTCGTCGTTCTAATTAATATTCTAACCTTGTAGTTGTTGCCTATTCTCCTGCTTTTTTTCCGATATGCATTTTACGTACGGGATTACAGTTGTGCACAACTTTTCTTGTGGTTTTGGGTCTTGACTCTGCTGTGTTACCCGATTCTTCAGTGTATGGGTTACGTTATCGAACTCCTGTTTTCTGTCTTCTCTTTCTTTCACATTGTTTGGGTGATTGGAGTCAAAGTGTAAGTGTAGGGTCAGGTCATTCAACAAGTTATACAAAAAACAACTTACTGTACTTCTTCATATTGAATTTTTGTGTTATACGATGACGAATGCCTAAAACAATTCAATATTTGAGTTTCATATTTGTGAGTAAAACCAATCTAAAAATTGATAAATTTCAAATTATCTCCTAAGATGTTTTGACCAATAAAAAACTGACGATTTTTCGTTCGCCCAGTGGCACATATGTTAGGTATCCTGTAATTGTTTTTGGTTAATGTTTAAGTGACATTTGGTATGGTTATTTAATAATTGCGTGATATTACAATACCTTGGGCAATTATTAAGTATTAGGGAAATATTTTGTTGAAATGCTGACGTAAGTTTTATTAGACTATTGTTCTTATAGGATTTATACAAATCAAATAGATTATTTCACACAAACAACTTACATTAGATCCTGAATTTGAAATAATCGCTGTCCAAAATTTTACCATCTATTGACGACATTATAATTATAGAACATTTTTCCAACAAATCTAGATTTTAGAAATGATGTCAAACTCAATGTCACAGTTGACAATTTGACACATAAACTGACAGCGGAGACACAGATTGTACAATAGGTGAACGTCAAATCGCTAATTAATCTTTTATTAGTCCAAAACAGAATCTCTAATTTTTTATTGGGCGGAACAGTTGTGACGTTGATCTCACAAACAAAACAACCTGTAAATCCATAGTAATTTGAAACTTTCTTTTAAATAAAAATATAAAAAAACAATGGTTCCCGACCCTAAAATCCTACAAACGATGGAAATAGCTCAAACAACAACTCAAGTATTCATCCATTGTTAACAATCTGTCGTCATGAGTATATAGGTATATATTGTTATTTGAATAAGCCGTTTTTGAATTATTCGAGTTTATATCATTTAAACTGTATCATTAAAATATAACATCAAGAATATTTTATATTCTTTCAAATATGGGATATTCGACTGAAGAAAAGCGTGAAATAATTAGAATTTTTTATACCAGTAATAATAGAATATCAACGTGTAAGCAACGATTTGGTCAAACTAAATATTGAATTTAAATAGCATCCCGACTTTATTTTAAACGCAATTACAAGAAAGTACATGAAAAAACGTTGTTAATTGTATAGATAATGGGGCTGGTTATGTTGAAAATTTTTAGTATTTTGGTTCTTGTTTTTGTTTTGTTTTTGATAACTAAATATTCTTTTCTTCTTCATATTGAATTTTTAAATTAATTAAAATTCATACTTTTCATGTTGTTCGGGACTACTAATTTGTAGACCGATGCGCCGGGGAGAGAACACAGAGAAGAGGCTGAGTTGTTTTAAGACGTTTATTTTCAAATAATAAATCCAGTATTTACAATGTATACATAACATAAAATATAATTCTCTCATAATAAAACACAAAGTATTTTTCAGTATTCCGTTTGACGTATATTGCTATACGTATGTTAGTATTTGCTAGTTTACCACCTTTATAATATGACAAAGTTTGTATACATGTATATATGTGTTGGACCTGGTATCCGAAGTTGGCTGAGTGCAACCGTTGAAATATACGCACGAAGCGCCGAACGGCCACCGAATACCTTTCCAACTTCTCTTCTTGCTCAGCCCCCTATATAAGCGACGATGTCCGGGATTGCAGTTCGTGAGTCACAGCCCGCTGTATGCGAGCGCGTTGCTTGTCGATTCACGGCCGGCGGCTCGGATCTAGGCATCGGCGGTTTTCGGCGCAAGCGCGGCGGCTGCTTCGTTGACGGCTTTCGGGCTCCGATGATTCCTCGGACTGTGGAGCGCTGTCGGATGGCATCGGTAGTAGAAAGCGCGCACCACAATTGCGAGGCGGTGAACGGGCGACGGTATACTTCTCCGGCCGTAAGCACTTGGCGCGGCACGCTCGCGTATGAATGTTCTTAACATAACCGCCCCCCTTGAAGGAACCGCCTTCAACACTACAAACTTTGAATAACGAACAAATTGTCTGTCTTTGAAACACGATGATTAACACGACTCGCACAAAAAAAAAATTAAAACGTTCATTACAAATATTGTTGTCGGCGCACTTACTGATTGTCTATAGGTAACGCGCACAACTTTACCGCGGGGTCTCTTCATTTCTCCTTGTAGGGTTGACACCGTAGCAGCTCGCACGACGCCATCATGTCCTGGAAACACCCTGCTGATTCTTCCCAATAACCATTTGCTTGGTGGACCTTGGTCATCCTCACGATACCAACTGGCCGGGAGTTAGTCCATTTCCATTCCTCCGTTGCCACTTCGTCCGCTGTTGAAGTTGATTCAGATATTCTTGTGCCATCTCGTCCAAAAGTGGTCTCGCATGAATTGAATGTGTTGCCAACGGCGAAGGGAATTTACTTTAAGATGGGTTAAATAGGTTCAGGAATTGTTTCTGGATTGTATCCCATTACAAGTGTGAAGGAGTAAGGAATTGCAAATCGTTTGGGTCGTTAGATATTGGAGTAATGGGTCTTGAATTAAGAATACCTTCTATTTGGACCAGAAGGGTATGCATTTCTTCGTAAGTCATGTCGTCTTTCCATTACTCGATTGAGGTGCAGCTTGACGACTTCACAGCGGCTTCCAAAGACCTCCGAAATGGGGTGATCTAGGAGGAATAAATTCCATTTGATCTCACTATTGGCTAAGTAGGCTTGGATCTCTTCCTTGGTGATTTGAGACTGTAATTGTTCAATAGTTTCCTCAATTCCGTGTTTGCACCTACGAATTGCGTACCATTGTGAATAAATATTCGATATCTTGCCTCTTCTGGCGACCATTCGCTTTAATGCCGCCAAAATGCTTCTGTTGATAGATTTCCAACTAGTTCTATATGCAGTGCTTTGGTTGCAAAACATACAAAACAGCACCATAAGCTTTTGTGACAATGTGTCTTCTTTTCATACTTTCCCGAATATATACTGGGCCAAAATAATCAACTCCAACATTTGAAATGGCTTAGCTGGTGTCACTCTATGGGCTGGAAGGTCACCCATTATATAATTTTCCGAAGTAGGATTGGCTTTAAAACAGGCTACGCATTTTCGTATATGGGCCTTAACAGAACCCTTTAGCGATAGAGGCCAGTATTGGTTCGGATAGCTGCATTGTTTGTTGAGTTCCAGCGTGTAATTGCTTGATGTGCTCACTCTTAATAATTAAGGTTGTGAAAGGATGCTTGGCTGGCAGAAGTATTTGATGTTTTCCATGGAAAGGAAGGTTGGAGTTTCGCAATCGACCACCCACCTTATTAAACCATCTTCGTCCAGAAAAGATTTAAACACATATATTACTAGAAGGATGTAATTCCTGTCCCTTCTTTAGCTGTGTATATTCTTTGAAATAATGCCTCTGTACTTCTCTGGTTAGTACGAGCGTTGCTTTGGCTAGTTCCGCTGTGGTCAAATGTCCACTGTTACTATGTTCCGCTTCTTTAGCAATTCGGGCTTTGATATTTCTTGTAAATCTCAAGCAATATGCCACTACTCTTTTCAGCTTATTTACGAGTCTCATATGCCCTAATTGTAGATATTCATTCATGAAGCCAACATACTCTTGTTTTAGCGTAGCATTCTTCTGGAATCTTCTTTCTAGCGAATCAAATCTCTTTACTGCTTGCTCATACGAGCCTCCTAACGAGCTTACATTTTCTTTGAATGGGAGTGAGACTACGAATCTCCCGTCACTTTCTCTCTCTGACGTCTCCGCAAAATGAAATTCACAATTGCTCTCCTCCTGCGAATGCACTTGCTCTCGGAACGGTTTCTATCTCCCAGAATTTCTTTATATTGCTGTTTAATGACTGCAAGGTTGATGCATTGCATATCGTAGACGTGTTTGGTGATGTCTCAGGTACCATGAGCTTTCCAGCAATAATCCATCCAAAAAGCGTCTTTTGTAGAAACGGTCCGTCTCTGTGTAGCTTTATTTGTCCAACGCACAGCAAATGATAAAATATTTCTATTCCTATTAACATATCAATATCCTTTGGTATATTGAATTCTGGATCCGCTAATCTCACGTTCTTAGGCACTTGTAAGTGTTCGCTCGGAATATGCACTAATGGTAGCTTTTCGGCTATTTTCTCAAGTATCAAGCAGTTGATAGTGCGCTGAAATCCATTGCATTTCGATTCACATTAACATTCACTGAATGGGGTATTTCTTTCCTGCTTTGATTTATTCCGCTCAATACAACATTTGCGTGCATCTTCGGCAAACGCAGAATTGTAGCCATTCGGTTGGTTATTAAATTCGATTGCGATCCAGAATCAAGCAACACTCTGCAGTTGTGCTTACGTCCTCTTACATCGCTGACATTTATAACTGCCGTAGAAAGCATCGTGTGAGTGTTTACACTGTTGCTGCTGTGCGTTGATACGGACGTCGAGGTTCCCGCTCGGAGTGAAGGAAGCTTCGACGGCCCATCAGACTTCTTAAAATAATGTAATAAGCTACTGTGTCGCTTATCGCAATGCTTGCAGCATCCTTTTGAAGGGCAATTGCTAGCCATGTGATTTGGTCTTAGGCAATTCAAGCATAGCCGCTTACTTCTAGCTTTCTCTTGTCTTAGTTCTACACTAAGACCTAAAAATGATTTGCATTGGTAAATCAGGTGATTTCCGTCGCAGAAATTGCATTCGCTTGTCTTGTGTGTTGCAACGTTAGCCGAAGTTTTATTCGCTAACACACTTTGCATTGGTTTCCAATTGCTTCTAAAGTTTGGCACTTTTGTGTTAAGAAATTTGTCAATTCCTTGAAAGTAGGCATCTCTGTGCCTTGTATTTTGCTTTCCCATTCTTTGAATGTCTGGGAATCTAGCCTTTTGGTTATTATGTGCACTAACAAATCATCCATTGCCCTATGGGTCGCTTTAACGCTTCTAGCGCTCTACTGTGCCTTTGGACACATCTAATATTTGCCGTAGCGTATTTAAATTCTCTTTGTTTGCATGCGGCAACTCAAAAATTGCATTGATATGCTTTTGCACTATCACTCGTGTATTACTATAGCGGTCTTGTAACATTTGCCATGCATTTGCATAGTTATCTGCTGATATTTCTAGAGAATGCAAGACATTCGATGCATCTCCTTTCAGGCATGACTTTAAATAATGGAACTTATTAATGGTCTGAATTCTGCTGTCGTTATGTATCAACGAGCTGAAAGTGTCATAGAAGGTGAGCCAATCTTCGTATGCACCAGCGAACTTGGGTAGTTCTATTGTGGGCAATTTTACTACGTCCGCCGAAGTTTCCATTTGCCACTTGTTTGTTTCGCACTGGCTTTTAATATGTTTCTGAAACGAGCTTCGAGTTCGAAATACTTGTCCTCGAATGTGTCTCGCTCAGTATCTCTAGCTCGGATTCGTCTAGTCCCTCCAACTTGGACTGAATCCTGTTAAATTCATCGTATAAGTACGTGAATTTCTCATAGCGCGCCTTGCATTGCTCGATGTCAAGTGCGTCTTCACTTCTCTCTAGAAATTTTCCTGCTCTTGTAAGCGAGGATTTTAGCTGCCTTCGGTGCACTTTGTACGCAGAAGTTTCTGTTTCCATTGTGCCCGTCTTTGTGTAATGCACCTTTACACAATGTATGTACTATATATGATAGTATTTTTCAATCCGAAAGAACGCCTTGTTCGTCTCCGGTCTCAATAACTTTGATGAAAGTAGTGATTCTCTTATACTATATTTGATAGTATGCTTTTTGATCCGAAAGAACGCCTTGTTCGTCTACGGTATCAAATCTCAAATAGGTCTAATATCCTATTTACACACTGTGTCTCTCAAATCCGGCTCGAAGGACCAATGTTCGGGACTACTAATTTGTAGACCGATGCGCCGGGGAGAGAACACAGAGAAGAGGCTGAGTTGTTTTAAGACGTTTATTTTCAAATAATAAATCCAGTATTTACAATGTATACATAACATAAAATATAATTCTCTCATAATAAAACACAAAGTATTTTCAGTATTCCGTTTGACGTATATTGCTATACGTATGTTAGTATTTGCTAGTTTACCACCTTTATAATATGACAAAGTTTGTATACATGTATATATGTGTTGGACCTGGTATCCGAAGTTGGCTGAGTGCAACCGTTGAAATATACGCACGAAGCGCCGAACGGCCACCGAATACCTTTCCAACTTCTCTTCTTGCTCAGCCCCCTATATAAGCGACGATGTCCGGGATTGCAGTTCGTGAGTCACAGCCCGCTGTATGCGAGCGCGTTGCTTGTCGATTCACGGCCGGCGGCTCGGATCTAGGCATCGGCGGTTTTCGGCGCAAGCGCGACGGCTGCTTCGTTGACGGCTTTCGGGCTCCGATGATTCCTCGGACTGTGGAGCGCTGTCGGATGGCATCGGTAGTAGAAAGCGCGCACCACAATTGCGAGGCGGTGAACGGGCGACGGTATACTTCTCCGGCCGTAAGCACTTGGCGCGGCACGCTCGCGTATGAATGTTCTTAACACATGTCAATCTAGAGTTTTCACCGGAACAGTTTAAAAGATATAAACTCGAGCGATTCAAAAACGACTTATGCAAATATCAACAATGTATATATATTTAAAGTCAGTGAAGGAGATCTTTCATACTGTCCAACAATGTACAAGCTATTATATTTAAAAAAAAATGCAAACTGTATTCATTTGTCCACCAATTTAGGAGATAATATATACTTTGAAATTTGTGAAAGATAATGCAGCAAAAATCCTATAAATTCTGTATTTAAAGTTTTTTCTAGCTTAAATAATACAGCCCATAAGTAGGAGTCGAAATATAAATGGACACCCTGTACGGATTTTTAGGTATTCGAAACTAGTCTTATGTCAAAACCAGATTTTGGACATACTTCGTACTTTACTTTAACGAACGTCACAACTTCTTTTATTGAAAGCAGGTAAATGAATTAAGATGGTATATAACGAACCGCGCTTATTACGAAAGTCCGTGTCTAACAAATACAAAATAAAGTTACATAGAATCGCATCACAGGATATGTCATTGGTCAATTTTGTTTAACCCCGTCATTGAATCAAAAAATAATAAAATTCATATACATCTTCCCTACATCCAAGGCGTTATCGACCATATATATATATATATATTTACATCCCGCTAACTATTTTGCTTCCTTTCATAACGCGGTCGTAGTGCGTCCCCAGGAAGGAGCGTAGTTAGAAGCATTTTAGTGACGTATATTGAACCGCGGGAAAAAATGGATAACCCCAATCACTTTTTTATCGCTGTAGCTTTAAATTGAAATTATACGATTTTTTATTCTACGCACTTTTTTGCTTCCTTACATTTACCTATCTATTTTGCGTCCACTGCGTATATTTTTAGACAAATTGCTAACTATTTTGCGTCCGATGTATATTTTTTTGTATAAACTTGTAAGTATAATGCGTCCGCCACGTTGCCACGTGTTGGTCGAAATAAACGTATATAGGAAGCAATATAGTATATTTAAGGATAAGGTCAATATAAAATTGTATTTTTGTGTTCTTTCGCGATGGACGCAAAATAGTCGAAATAAAGTATATATCGCCAGTCGAAAACAATGTATGAACTTTGGTCTAATTTGATAGCTAACTGAATTGAAAATCAGGTTAGCACCGTTTTTTAATGCTTAAGAATTATTTTATATGTGTAAGCTGATAGAAACATAATATGAGTGTTAAAAAAATAGTCTTATTTATTACTTCTAATTATTATGGTTTTAAAGCACATTTTATGCTTATCTGGAAAAATATTGGTACGAAGTAAATACCTTGGAACCGATTTTCCTGTGAACCAAAAGTATTGAAATAACATATATGTACTTTCCTGGAAGTATTTCGCAATTGGAAGAACTGCCAAGAAAATATCGTCAATTACAAACTTCTTACAAGCATCATTTCAGAACTCATGTAGAGGGCTTTGAAACCAACAAAAGGGTGGTGTGTAAAGGAATACCTAAAGGTTCAACCTGTGAAAATTACACTAGTTTCCTTCACAAAAAGAAGAAAGCTGGGTGACCTAAAGCCACCAACTCTTCATAACGAAAAGATACAATTCAGTCAAGAATCCAAATCCTTAGGACTGGTTCTTGACTCGAGGCTAACTTGGAATCAACATCTTGACCATATGACAAATAAATGTAATGGCAAAAGGCATTAATGACAACCTTTAGAACAATTGGAAACAATATGGGGATTGACATCTCGTAAGTCTTTTGTTAACCCATGGCTCCCTGATTTGGTGGACAAAGACGATTATTAAACTCGCAAAGAGACAAAGATTAGCTTGCTTGTGCATCACTGGAGCTGCATAAATCTGCTACGAAAACGATGCCAAATCTGCTCCTTTTATTTACATTAAAGGGGCGGCAAGAATGGAAACATATAGATACTCCTAGGAATGTCAGATTAACTAAACATAACCGTATCTTTGAAATAGGCAGTGATACAATGACGCTCAAAATCTCCTTCGACAAACCCTTCAAGATTATCTTGAAAGGTGATGGTTGGACAGCAAAACCCAAACTGGTATGCAAAGCTGATCAATATCCTATCCGACAATCGAACCGCTCTAAAGGAGTATTCTATCAGGTAACCTCAAAACTAACTTGGAATTGCTTGGTAAATGTTGAGCTACTGACTAAACTCAATAAAGCTACTTTGGTGTGAGTGCCAGGGCATAAGGGCATACCATGCAACGAACTTGCGAACGCTAACAAGGACTCTTCAATAAAATTCATTGGATCTGACCCAGCTGTCGATATAACTTAAATATTCCAAAAGAGACACCAGGCTCACTGAAACAGCGTAAGGACAGACACACAACAATCGGATGATGAGGCAACCATCTAGGCATTTAGCAACAGATGTGCTGGCTAACAACCGAATAGAGCTTGGAACGGTACCGAATCCATGAACATGATACGGCTGCCTAAGATAGTACCCACATAGAATAAGCGTCTTCAAAGATGGACCTGTATGTAGACTATGCAACAAGGAGGAGAAGGTAGCACACCACGTTGTTTGAGAATGCGTTTCATTGGAATGGCAGAGGCTACCATTGCGGGAAGCAATCAACTTAAAAGCTGATCTGTCGGAAAAAGTACCACACAGGCTGCTAAGCCTAACTAAGGGAATTAGCACCTCTTTATGTAAAGAAATACACTAACTACGGAATAATACAATAGGTGGTGTTATCGGATAAGGATAGGAAAATGATTTATATTCAGTGCTCAAATCAATCAGTTAATCTATTTGATCTACGTATAGTAATAGTGCTGATTTATCTGAAATTTACGCTTGTTTTTATTTAAATCTTTACATTATTCTTTATATATCTACTAGTGCTGCGAATCGAAATCCGTTTTATGTGAAACCGGTTTTGGACGTGGCAATTAATCGCTTTATTATCAGAAAGTGTAACCGGATAACCAGTAAAACTGGTTTCGAAACCAATACCGGTTTTCAAAACCAAAATCGGTTTTTAAAATGGGAAGACAGGTATTTATAACGTAATTAACTTCAAAAATGCACACATTTTTTTGACCTCAGGTTGTAAAATCGTTTTTTTACTGAAAATCGATTAACCGGTTTTCGATATCTGGTGATTTCTGCAATACTAATATCTATCGTTCTTAAAATTCATCAATATACAAAAAAAATTGTTTTAACCAAAATTGTACATCCATATCATCCGTTATCTATTTACACACAAGGAACTGCCAGGTCTATAGTATATAGCATACTCAAGCAGTGATAAGTAAATCGCACAACGTTAACTATTGAATAAACTTAAGGAAGCACTCTTTGTGGGGATGCTATGCCATGTCATGTTTCAAAAATTCAACCTTGATAGAAAATATCAGATTATAATACCAGATAAGAAGGATCGAAAAGGTGCTCCAGTGAGAGCGGACTCGAAATGGTATACAGACGCCTCTGGAACAGGCTACGGCATAGGAGTTGAAATACATGTAAAGAAGCCTAGAAAGACTCTTACGGTAAGCTTCACCAGAGATACAACGGTGTAGTTAGGCGGAGGTTGTTGCAATTCATCATTGAGTCAGAGAAATAGAACCAGCCCACACTTAAGGCGTTAGTTCCGTAAGTGCCAAGTCAAAGTTGATTTGGGACTGTGTAAGCGCCCTAAATGAGGTGGGTACCCGATCAACATCGGCTTAGGTTCCCAACCACTCGAACGTGAGGAAAGTGAGAGAGCGGATGATCTTTCCAGGCAGAGCTTGTCAAGGTCATTCGTCAGAATTGGTCCCTTCTGTTGGCATTATCAAAAATTTATTTATTTATGACCAACATTTAGAGGTATCCACGCTTTCGGCTACATTCCCAAGGCTTGGAGAGATACTAGTGTTATGTTCATTCCGAAACCTGGAAAGGACACATACCACCATCCGAAATAATTCAGACCAATTAGTCTCACATCTTTTATACTGAAAACTGCACTTTCTGCAATGGGCATACCAAAAGACTCGAAAGGAATATGGGCGCAGGGGTACGCTGATGACATTGTCATGATAGCTAGAGCGAAGTTCCCGGGCGTGGTGGCGGGCATCCTGCGTAATGCACTGCGAATGGTGGTGGAATGGTGCCTCTCACAAGGACTCTCAGTTAATCCACAAAAAACAAAGTTGGTTGCCTTTACCAACATGAGGAAACTCAATGACCTACACTGTAAAAAATTACAGTAATTTTGCCATGGTAAATCAGGAATATTACATGTAATAACGTTGTGAATTTACCACAATAAATCATGTAAATTTTGTTTTACATGTTTTTTCTAGGATATTTAACATGGAAAAAGAAATTTCGGTAAAATTTATAGCTTTTTCATGTAAGTCTAAGATATAATAAAAATTCAAAAGGAAAATACAGGAAAAAACATGTACAATTTTGTATTTACTCTCAAAATTTACTTAAAAGTGTAAAATTGACATTTTTTTGGGGTATTTAGTGCACTTCAAAAGTAATTTTACTAGTGAACTATTAATTTTGCTGCAAAAATATGAGGATCTTTTATATTTATTTGTTTTTACTTGAATTTTCGGGTAAAACTATAGATATCATGGAAAATACGAAATTCATACGCCGCAATGTGATTGGTTATTGGATTATTTATCTGTGCGCGTAGGTAATTCTATTCGTTTGTCGAACTTATTATTGGCTCAATGATATCATGTACGTCACAAACAATCGTACGTTTCGCGTAAGCGTGTTCATTCTTGATCCCTGGTTGAGCGATTCAGTATGACCTATTAGGTGCTATAAAAGAATTAGGTAAGTTGCTTGCTCTCTTTATAAAAATACATATGAAAATTACTTCAGTGTTCGGTAAATATAGAGTTCATATAAACATTACGTATGAATTTTACAGTACAATCTTTGAAAAACACATCAGCATGTGAAATTTACTAGATGGTAGAAATTTTACCTTATGAAGCAAATTTACCTGTAAAATTGTAGGCAACTTTGTTACCAACGATTTTACATGTAATTTTACTGCAACTTTTTTTACAGTGTAGGCGGCGTTAGATTGTTTGAGCAGGGGTTACAATTAACCAAGAAAGTAAAGTATATCGGTGTTACCCTCGATGCAAAACTAAGCTGGAAAAAACCATTTAATCAAAACAACGGCCAGGGCTATGCAACTATTCTGGCATTGCAGGAATGTTGCTGGCAAAACCTGGGGATTAAAGCCGAGGGTGATCCAGCCGTGATAAAACCAGTGATAACATACGAGGCAGTAGTCTGGTGGAGGAGGACAGAAGTGTCCTACGCGGTGAAACTGCTAACCGCTGTCCAGAGGCAGACATTGCTGGGAATCACTGGTGCAATTAACAGCACAGGGACCGCCTCTTTGGAGATCATTGTGTGTATAATGACTGAGAGCCAGGACAGCCAGCTTGTCATTAAGGTAGTCTCGAACCCCGTAACTAGGTCAAAACTAGTTAGAGGTTGCAAACAATCCCTCAATGCACTGGCACGAGACTACACGGTGTTTCTGATTGGGGTGCCGGGACATGACTATGTAAGGGCAATGTAAAAGCTGACGAACTAGCCAAGGAGGGCTCTAAGAGACACTTCGTGGGTCCGGAGCCCGTATGTGAAATTACTAAGGATTCCGCAAGAAGGGAGACCTGAACCTGGTTGGATAAAGAAAATACAAAGAAATGGAGGTCGACCGAAGGTCAACCTTATACCAAAGCGCTGATAGGGGGGATGGGGATGTTAGTTTCTCTGATAACCTACTCAGGTGCAATAAGAAAGAAGTTAAAACCATTACTGGGTTGGTAACTGAACACTGTCCCCTGAAAAAGCATTTATACAACACAGACCGGATAAGCGAACCGTGGTGTAGAAGATGCGAACTACAGGAGGAAACGAGTTTACATGTAATCTGCACATGTGAGGAACTGAAGGTACTCAGGCAGAAATATTTCGAGAGAGATCTATTGGAGCCCTCGAAGATTCTCGAGTTCCCACTGGGCAAGATACTGGGCTTTATAGAGAACACCAAGCTGCTCGAGTGAAAATAAGAGAATTAATAGGGATGGTACAATGAGCACCTATCTCAAGTGCCCACCCTAACTTTAATGAATGAATGAATGAATGAATATGACCAACATGATACACCTACAGGGGATCACATATATATACATAAACAGCATAAAAGAAATTAACAATTGAGATATATATAAACAATAACAAATGTCCTCTCAACAAAAACTACAGACTAAAAGCTATGAACTAGACGCATGATGAGTCCAGAGAATAGTGGCAAAAGTGAGCAGGAGAAAGAAAGGCAAAAGTATTTCTAAAGGGAACAAAGGTGTGAATTTACTAGAGACATACTGAGTAAAGACAGGAAGACTGTCAAAATGGTAGTAGGTCTGCTGACTGGTCATTGCAAACTAAACGGGCATATGTACAACATTGGCCTGGCAGATGATGCTATTTGTAGATTTTGTTAAGAGGAGGAAAAAACACCAGTTCATGTACTGTGCTAATGCGAGGGCCTGGCGAAGGCAAGGTTTCTAGTCATGGGCGTGGAGAACCCACAGCTGACAGATGCACAAAACAGGCGCTCTCAAGGATAGTAGACCTAATTAAGACGGTAAAATTAGAGTGTGTCTCCTAGAAAAAAAGGTGACCACATAGATCTGAAAAGATTGCAGTGAAATCTATCCATCGACCATTTTAATCCTAACCCAACTTAACCTATGTGTCGGTTGAGGTCGATGCAAGAAAACACTTTATTATTGTTTAATTGATATAACGACAAATCTAAATAGCAAAGGTAAAAAAGTGTGTGCTTTAATGAAGAAGCATTCTCAGAGTTTAGTACCATCCTAGAAATCAGATACCCAAGCTAAATGCAAGTTTTTGAATATTTGAACTGAAAATCTATTTTAAATGTTGATTACTCTACTTATTGGGTAAGCAAGATCATGACATGTTTTATTTTGGTGGAGGCGCCAGGTATACTTCAAGCTTTGCAGTTCTTCCGTACTGTTACTTCTGATATACCATACCATAATCAATTGAGAAAATTGTAAACAAAGTATGGCCGATTTCACTTTCCCGTTTGGTAAGTGTTCTGAGATTGAAGTTGTGTTTTTGATTCTAATTGATCTGTTATGTGGTCTGTACATAGCCGAGACTTTAGTGCAAGAGTTAAATCTGTCATATGATATCCATTTTCTGGAATTTGTTTACTGTAACTTAAAGATAGTCGTTGTGACTAAATTGGATTTTGTAATTTTTAAGTTCTAACAAAAAAAAAAAAAACAATAATGGCAGATATCCATGGCATTCTATTGAACTAAAATAAAGTATTGGGAGAAACCTAACTGAAAAATTATGTAGAGGTATTAAAAAAAGTAATACTGGAAGAGAAACGGTAGTATAAGTTAAATAATTATAAATTTCTCGTAAATATTACATTTTGTAATGAAAACATCTATAAAAAAATTAAAGTCGCGGGCACCTCTTACTAAACCGACACTTTTCAAATGCTTCACAATGTATTTATTAGTCAAAGGAAAAGAAACACTTCTAACATTTTTTTTTTAAATTGTGTCATACATATGCCTACTGATTTACAATGACTTACCTCATCGATTCTTTTATATGTGTGCGACGTTGCCAAGAAGAAGGAAGCAAAATAATGCGCGGTTTGTAATAAAAATATACGGCATGTGTATATTATTTTGGCTCTATCGGCATTTCTGTGAACTAAATTATACGTGAATTTTACATATGACGCACTATTTTGCTTCCACCTATTTTCCATCTTAGATACTAAACGAGTTGGAATAAAAATATGAGAAAAAAAACTGGCAATGGTGGTGGCATGACCAACGGGCATGTATGGACAATTTTTTTTTTCTTAGCGGTTTACTCGATTAATAAGGCCGAAACTATTTTGCGTCCGGTATACGGACGCAAAATGTAATGTAAAATGGCAATGCATGGACGCAAAATAGTGCGTGGGATAAATATATTATTATATATATATATATATATATTATATATATATATATATATAAATCCTGCTCAGACATAACATCAAAACCGTGTTTAAACCTTACTCAAAACTCGAGATTTCTTTCCCGTCAAAGATCGTGATCCCTTCCGAGCTACTTGTGTTTACCGAATTTCTTGCTCGTACGGCAGTGTTTACATTGTTTGAACAAAGCATTCAGTGGGAACTCGTGTTGCTGAAAGTAAGCTTTGTACTCGGGCGTTGTGCGTAACTGGGGCTGCCCTTGCAGAGCATAGGCTGAAGGCTGGTCACCAAATCTAATTCATCTCTATCCAGATCCTATCCCGCAATCCTCACAATACGAGAATCCATTCAAATCCATAAACATTCCAATAACCTGAACCACGAAGTCGGCTATTTCCTACATACCACCTGGAGGTCACTCGTCTTTCCCAAACAACCCAATCACAACCGTTACGTTCCTCTGAACTGTAATCATCCATTACGTAACCGTTAGCCCTATGTGATTCGGTCCTCGTGTGTTAATCTTTCAGTTTCAAGTCAACAGCAGTAGCATCAGCCTTGCAGAAGATATCCTTTGCGCGTGTGATCGAAACGTCCGCTACAAGAAGATCCAGGACGCGGTTCGAGCCCGGAAGCCCATCAGCTGATAATATGGAGTGTGACCGCGGAAGTCTAGGTGTTAGAGCACCTATACTTTTGTATCTATTGTTTGCCCGAAAGTGTATTAGGTTGTTAAGAAAGAAGATGGAATAATAATTCAATAAGGGAGATGCCTGTTTTATGAATATCATGGCATAACTTTCCTTTGAGAAAATCGAATATCATAAAAGGGGTTGAGCTTTTTCTTAACGTACCTTAGATAATTACTATTTGTGTTGAAATAAGGGATGCAAAAATTAATTATAGTACGTTAAATTTGAAAAAAAAATAGACTGGCATAAAGTGCTGACAAAACCAAACACCTTATATATCTTAAAATAGTAAAGCATTCTTGACTGACGCTAGATATAAAAAAGAGTCACTTACTTACCTACATTTAACCATCCATTCACAATGACGACTGATTTATAATTTTGACCATCGAAAACTTGACATTTCTTCACGCCACGACACTCTGAAAAGTAATGCAACAATTTCTTACAGAATCACCCACCAGAAAACGATACCGAATATTATTCGTGTACGAAGTAACTAGATTATAACTTTTGGTAATAGCTTCAACTGTTTATCATTTTCGTCGGCTACTGGAGAAAATGTACTTTTCAAAGTTAAATAAATAACAATGGTTAGAGTATATTTGATAATTTTTAAAAATTGGCACACAATTAATACACATCAATTGAGAGTTTATGCCTGCATCGAAAGTCGTAATCAGTGCCATTTAACCTGAAATGTCTGGGAGCACTGCAGTCTTATATCCTTTTCGTATTTAATCTCCCAATTCCTTTACTCATTAAATTATACCAGCCGTTCCAGTATTCTGGTAACACTGTACTAATCTGTACAGATCTCTGGTTGATTAATCGAAGTAATCCTCTGGGTTTTTCGGCTTACCAGATATTGCCTGTCTTTTGCGTCGAGCTCAGGTCTCGCATTCACGCAAAATATGCGGTCTCTGTCATCTTATTACACAGTCTGTAGTTGATATCTCCAGTGTTGGTCTCAATTTTCTTTAGTGTCCTTTGAGCGCATTGACCTGTTATCGTGCGAGGATGATTCCTACTGTGCAATAGTAGTTCTTTCGATGATGCCGGCATTGCGGTCTGTCAGGCTATTCAGTTCTCGAATATATTTCTAGAGCCGTCTTGATAGTAAAATATACTCAGTGACACTAAGAGTGCTACACCCAGAAGAGATAATTTGTTCAACTTGATTTTGTGGCATCAGAATGACTTTGTTTAAAGCATGCTATGGTGAGTATATGAATTTTTTATCTTTGATAATTTTTTGCGAAAAAAAAATATCTTTTAGTATTTTGTGTAAAGAACTGTTTATGAGAGCTGACTAGGACAGAAATGTTAGTTATTGCGCGTCTATCTACGAGTGTTAAGCGTAACAAAATGCCTAGAGTTCGAAGCCGCCAAAATTATCACCGTCTTAATGACTTTGACAGGGATAGAATTGTTGCCTATCGAAATGTTAGTTTGTCCTATCGCGAAATTGGCCACCGACGCCGTGTTAATTGTACTGCAATGACAGTAATGCATGTGTGTCATGTATGGATAGAAGAAGATAGAGGAGCACGAAGAAGACCAACCAGTCAACCGAGCCGTATCACAGAGCGTCTCAAGATAGGCGCTTCAGACTAGCTCTACGAGGCCGTTTTGCTATTAGCCGTCAAATCACTGACCAATGGTTGGTCAGCGATGAACCATTAGTGAAGTTGAAGAAAAAACTGTTACTATGCGTACACTATATCGCCGGATTCGAGCCTTTGCACTTTTTTTCATACCGTACACGATTAGTGCTTCCTTTGACCGCGGGACCACTCAACATCAACGTTTGAACTGGTGCAGAGAACGGCAGCATTGGGAGTCAGAATCCCGTCTTCTGCGATGAATCGCGATTCTGTCTAGGTATCCACGATATTGGGTTTGCTGTTGAGCGACATATGCACAGGATTATTGGAGTAATGATTTGGGGCTATTGCCTATGTAAGCCGATCACCATTTCTCTTTAGTCGAGGCAGTATGATAGCTGCGTGTTATGTTGATGATGTCCTACAAACCACTTTACTACCTTATCGAGATGGCCGTCCACACGTCTTTTTTCCGCAAGACAACGCACGTCACCATATTGCTCGTCGCCTGTGGACTTTCTCCAAGAAGCAGGCGTTAATGTTTTGTCGTGGCCATCCCATTCACCGGATTTAACCCCATTGAAGATGTGTGGGATATCTTGAGAAGGAGACTGTCTAGTTTGCACCATCCACCACAGACTCTGGCACAGTTAATCCACGAAGTTCAAGTTGCTTGGAACGAGGTGCTACAAGCAAATGTCGACCATCTTATTTTGTCGATGCCTCGACGTGTACAGGAGTGTATTCAGCTACGGGGTCGCCAAACACATTATTATTTGTTTTCGTATTACATGTTAATAAAATTTCTTGCAAATGTTATCGTTTCATTTTTTATGTAGAACTATCACATTGCCAAAAAAACCAAGTTGAACAGATTATTCCTTGTAGGTGTAGCACTTCTAACGTCACTGACTATATTTTAGGATTCACTAGTACCCTCGGTATGGGCTGAGTGTCTGCTGCAATAGCTTCATTCATTCATTCATTCATTAAAGTTAGGGTGGGCACTTAATGTCCGGGCACTTGAGTTAGGTGCTCATTGTACCATCCCTATTAATTCTCTTATTTCCACTCGAGCAGCTTGGTGTTCTCTGTAAAACCCAGTATCTTGCCCAGTGGAAACTTAAGAACCTTCGAGAGCTCCAATAGATCTCTCCCGAAATATTTCTACCTGAATACCTTCAGTTCCTCACATGTGCAGATTACATGTAAACTCGTTTCCTCCTGTAGTTCGCATCTTCTACACCACGGTTCGCTTACCCGGCCTGTGTTGCTTAGATGCTTTTCAGGGACAGTATCCAGTTACCAACCCAGTAATGGTTTTAAGTTCTTTCTTACTGCGCCTGAGTAGGTTATCAGAGAAACTAACATCACCATCCCCTATCAGCGTGTTGATATGGAGTTGACCTTCAGTCGACCTCCATTTCTTTGTACTTTCCTTATCTAACCAGGTCCAGATCTCCCTTCTTGCGGAATCATTAGTAATCCCACATACGGGCTCTGGACCCATGAAGTGTCTCTTAGAGCCCTCCTTGGCTAGTTCATCGGCTATTACATTGCCCTTTATATCCTCATGTCCCGTCACCCAACACAGAGACACCGTGTAGTCTCGTGCTAGTACATTGAGGGATTGTTTGCAGTCTCTAACTAGTTTTGATCTAGTTACGGGGTTCGAGACTGCCTTAATAACAGCCTGGCTGTCAGTCATTATATTAATTTTCCTCCTCATGTAGCCCCATTTTGCAATCATTTCTGCGCAGGCTGCAAGGGCGGATACCTCTACCTGGAAGACCGCTGTATGTTTCCCCAGGCTTATGGATATCCTTTGATTAGGACTGGGCTCACAAATACCGGCTCCTGTGCCCTGGCTGGATTTGGATCCATCTGTTCGGTATGGAAATTTTCACCTTTTCAGTGAAGATAATTTCGGGTGCTATGCTGTTCGTGGGAATTTACAGCAATGGCCCGTCTAGCATCGTGTCCGTAGTATAAGTGTGCCCTCCCACCCTGAAGTTGGGATGCCACAGGTTGTTGGCTTTCAGTCTAAGGACCGCATTCATTGCTTCCGCTCTCACATAAAGCTCCAGCGGGGGGAGACCCACAATGGTCTCTAAACAGACGGTCCCTGTGTTGTTAATTGCACCAGTGATACCCAGCAATGTATCACAATAGCTGCAATAGCTTATAAGCCTTGTGATTAATTTAAATTATAATAATTATAATACCGAATAATAATTACCGAATATTATTAAACGAGATTCGAATGACATAATCCTATGCCCTATTACAAATTGTCTTTGAACATGGTGCAGAATTCATTAGCATAGTCTTACAAGCAAAGTCACCCAACTGGTCACCTCCGATTTTGATAAAATTTTGCAGGCATGTAAAGCAGTAAAAAATAATCGACTCGTATTTATCTTAGCTGCTAATATTCACTTGTAGGGAAGATACAGACCTCTAAAGTTACAGCCCCAAAACACATTTTCAACAATTGCATCTTTGAAACTAGAAGAGATATCGATCTGAACTAAAAAGAAAAATGTTCTTCTTGACAATTCAGATATTTTGGCTCAATAAGGAGATCAAGGGTGCACAATGGGGGTTGTAAGGGGTTAAAATAATAATAAATTTTCATCCCACCACCACATAAATTAAAAATTCGTATTTTTATGTTCTAATAACATAAACTACTGCAAAAATAAACGTGTTTTTGCGATTTTTTACCTAAAACATCATATACAGGGTTTACACTCACCCAAAAATGTGCCTTACACGACCCTTCTTTTTTCTTTTCTATCTCAAGAACTAAATATTCGAGAGCATTCATATTTGATAATTGCGTTAGGTATCCTTAGAAGACGCGACAGCAAACTTTTTGGTTAAAGAAGACCTAAGGGTTAGGTGAGTTAGAAGCTTATATCACAGTATAGGTAGTAGCAGTAGGGTCACTCAACGCCATTACTGTTTTCTGGACGCCATTATTTTGGTTTCCATATGATTAGTTGACAGGCTTGTCAATACTTGTCATTTACGAATAAAAATTTAAAAATTGTGTATAAATTATTCCATTTCGCGTGTTTTTTTAGTCCGTTTAACATGTTTGTATACTATTTTGATATTTTATTAGCTAAGTAGGTATAAGTTAGCATTTTCTTGGCCAGTTTTTGCTGTCGTTGACGATGACGAAATTACTCCGTCAGAAGTTGTCAAATGATTAGTATGAATTCACGGATTTACATTTCTTTAGATATCCAATGTTGCAGATAGGTAAGAATTTCGCTTGCATGCAAGCTCCATAGAAGCTTCAATAAATATTCTTCAACAATACAGAGGTAGGTATTAGCTGCTAGCCGTAGTGCAGAATCAGAAAATAGGAATTTTGCAGTGTTCATTTTCAAAATCGTATGTTTACGAATGACTTGCGAGATCGTCTTGTGCCATCTGCAATACCTATAATCATTCAAGGGAATGAATGTTCTTCCAAAAACAGTTTTAAATTTTGACTACTATTATCTTATAATTAAACACATTAAATGGTCTTATATGTATATACATATACACAATGAACATTCGGCTTCGAAGCTAGTATAATGCGTAAGAGTTTTATTAGAGGAATCCCAGTTTCGAAACGAGTCCAAGAACAAAGTCCAGAAAGGCATTCAGAAACGAATTTCTTGTGTTATTTTTTTTAAATTTGCCCTTTTTGACTTGAGGCATTCTGGTACAAATCGCTTATAAATCTTATAACGCACTAGCATCTCTATAACCAATAAACGCATTCCGCCGAGTGTGTTTATAACTTTATGGTAACGTTAAATTAGAAAACGTAGATTTACTTGTACTGCTAATGCGCTACATGATTATTTCGCGCTCAGTTATGTAGAAGAAAAATATTCTACTTTCAAACAGTTCATTCCCACATCATTCATAAAAAAATACACTACTGTTTTATTAAAACTTCTTCATACAGTGACTGGCAGAAAGTGCGCAGCATATGGCATTTTTTTGTCCTTGAATTTACTAAATCTTTTTTCTTACATTTTACCTCTGCATGTCTTGAAACTAAAATAACACTCATCAAATCTGTGAAAAATTTAATTGTATACGAGGGAAGGTCAAAAATATGAAATTACGCTAAGAGTAAAGTATCTCAGTTTTGAGTTTAGAAGATTCTTCTATTAATAAATATTGTTTCAAACTAAACGCTATATCCAAATATGAAGCTTCGCTTAATTTGAGCAAAATGAGATTTAATTATTTTGTCGGAATTACCTGTATACAAAATTTACTAAGATCTTACAGCAGTCATTCCTATTCTGTGTATAATTTGTGAGAGAAAATCATGTATGCTATGCCAATCAGTTAGATTAAATTTTTTTACAGCCTTGAAAAGGAAAACTTTAAAATGGGATTATAATTTTTGCTGCACACCTGAATTTGTTTTCAAATGATACAAAATAATTACATCTAACTGAAATTTTGTGACACATAATCACTTTAACTTCGTCTTCCTTTTTAAATAGGTCCTCCTCAATCACCACATGTAGAACAAAAAATAAAACGCAATGCATTTACAATAATGTCAACAGCAAATATTTATTGGTGTAAAGAATAAACATTCAACTTCTACATGTCGCCTGCCGTTTTGTAAACATTTTGCCGATCTGTTATTAAATTACCTTGTCACGTTCCGTAAAGAAAACAGAATTGATTTCCGTGATAGATGGTTTCATTACATTTTCTATGTGGTCAATATTTCTAAATGGTCGAAATTTGTTAACTTTATTTTTTATGTAACCCCAAAAAAAGAAATCCGTTGGGGAAAGGTCTGGCGACCTTGAAAGCCAAGGATTTTCCGAATAGCGGCCGATCTATTTGTTCGGAAATCGTCGATTTAGCCATTTTCTTATTTGCAAGGTGGAATGAATGCACCATCTTGTTGAAAACAGAGATTTGGTCTAAATTTAAAGATAGTTCATCTAAAAATTCGCTAACCTCATTTTGCAAAAATTGTAAATATTTAGGCGCACTCAAATTTTCTCAAAAGAAAAATGGCTCCGCGATGTGAGTATTTATTATACCACACCAAGCGTAACATTAAACGAATATTGGTTTTTACACTCGATTATAAAATTCGGATTGTGGTCAGCCCACCACCTGCAATTTGGACAACTAACTGTGCCGTGCTGTGAAGGTTGCTTCATCTGTAAATAATATAGCGCTTTCAAAAATATACACAATCTTCCTCATGCCCTGCGAACCATAAGCAAAAATCCCATCCGAGCATGTAGATCTCGTCTCTGAAGAGTATGAATAAATTTAGGTTGTATAGCAGCAATACCTGTTTACTATTGTTAAAAAATTATGTTGTTTCGGATAGGTATGATAATTTTTTGTATCACAACTATTTCTATTTTTCCTTTAAAGACATCTGTCAGCATTCATCATTTGACAACAAACTAAATTCTCAATGACAGTTATTTAATTTACTTATTTGTCATGTACTCATTGCTACTTTTATTTTTGTAATCGTAATCCTGAACCAGTGTGGGGCAAGTTAGGGGAAGTAATAAATTTCTACAGAGATTATACATACTCGTGTTTTGTCGGCTCTCAATAAATCACTAGTTGAACACTGCCCCCACTCAAGGCGCGAATAAACACGAGTGTGTCTAGTCCTGCAGAAATTTATTCACTTCTCCTATCTTGCCCAACACTGTTCTGAACCTAAGAAAATAATGATTTAAATACGTGCACAATTTTTATAGTTTTCTAGTAGGGTATGCTACTAATAAAAGAAGCTTTTGGTAGTTTTTTGGAAAAAAAACCATTGAAAAGTTGGTCTATGTTATAATTATTTTGTATATTGAAAACAAATCAAGTTGTGCAGCAAAAATAATAATCCCATTTTAAAGTTTCTTTTTCAAGGCTACAAACATTTTAAACTAACTAATTTGGCACAACATGTATGATTTTCTCTCATAAATTATACACAGAATAGGATATGACTACTGTATGATCTCAATAAATTGAGATGCAGAGGTAAACCGTAAGAAAAAAGATTTACTAAATCAAAGACAAAAAAAAAATCCCAATACTGCACACTTTCTGCCGGTCACTGAATTACTTAATACAGATAATTTGAATTCCCGCAAAAAGAAAACCCAAGTCAGTCGATTCGATGTTTCAAAAATGCATGTAAAATTGACAGTGACGCTACTCTAATACTAAATCTATACTCTGCTTATACCAAATATTGGCAAAAATGTGAATTTCAAAGATAATCGTTAGAGCTGTTTTAGAGGAAATATCAAAAAACCAAAAAAATCGGAAGAGCAAACTAATCTAACCCTTAGCCCCTTCTTAATCAAAACTTTGCAGTCTTCTAAGGATAGAAAAAAAAGAAAAAGTTTCGTAAAGGACATTTTTAGGTGGCTGTAACCACCTGTATGATATTTTAGAAAAAAAACCAAATACACGTAAAGTTTATTTTTGATGTGGTTTAAGTATTAGAACAGAAAAATACGAATTTCTAATTTACCTGGTGGTGGGATTAAAATTTGTTCTTATTTTAACTCCTTCCAGCCTCCATCATGCATCACTAATCTCTTTATTAAACCAAAGTATCTGAATTGTCAAAAAGAACATTTCCTTTTGTTTCAGATTGATATCTGTTCTAGTTCCAAGAGTACAATTGTTGAAATGTGTTTTTAGGGGTGTAACTTAGGGTCTGTAATCTCCCTACAATGAATATCAGCAGCTAAGAAAAATACGGGGTTGATTATTTTTCACTGCCTCTGGCAAAATTTATCAAAATCGAAGGCGACCAGTTGGGCGATTTTGCTTGTTAGTACCCTATGTCGAAAAAATTACAGAACATTGAAATATCTTTGAATAATGATGCCTTGTTATTTATTAAAGCTTTGTTATATCTAAATGGTGGTTATAAAATTAATTTTATGTGTAGAAACACATATCTAAAAACTCAGTAAAATAATATGGTAAAATAATTCAAAATATTTCAAATTTTGAATGCATAGTTACTCTGAATGCTGATATATGAGTTGTAATATTTAAAAATACCAAAAGAAATATTTTTGTGCATTAATGCTCTTATGGCAAATACTAATCATAAAGTACTTATAGTTTCCTATTTAGAGAGAATAAGTCTTTCTATATGGAAAAACTGATAAAGTATTGTCCGGTGTTAATTAAAGAAGCAGGAAACAAAAAAGATACATATACATATACTGTTTTGGTTCTCTTTTTTTAAAATTACGCTATCAATTAAAACTAAAAATTAGTATAACTAACAAATCTAAAGACTACAATTATCATTTTATATGGGGTTCTAGCAATAATACTGCTGAAAAGAATTAAAATAGGTTACATTTGCATTTAACTTTGGATGCAGACAAAGATACACAAAAGAATATTTTAAAGGGTGTTTCATCCACATCATTCAATCTCCACTTAAAACCTTATTTCTAATACAAACTCAAAAGTATACAAATCGAAGGCAGGTTAACGCAGTCCAGGAATCACTAAAGGTTTTCCCTCCTAATTGCAAAAAAATGTGCTAAAAGAATTTTCAAATGATTTTAAAAAAATTAATATATTTTTGTAGGAACAATTATTTAATTTGTTATGCACTTAAAATATGTCACTTCATATAAAAAGAATCCGATATTTCAATTATATATTATTTTAGTAACCTACATAAAAAAAAAAGTACTTTCTTGTACATAACCTTTCTATGAATTTAAATTGCAAGCACTATTTATCCTTTTTTGTACTAAAAGCTGTAGCTATACAGCCAAATTTTTATTAATTGACTACAGGAAGCAAAACTTTTGTATCGTAGTGTACGAAAGGTATATTTGGTTATCTACTGAATAATAATAAACTCGCTGTATCGTATAGGTAGTTAAGTAAGTTCAAAGTTGCATGATATATATAGAAGCAACCCTTTAATTGAAAATATATCATCAGTTTCATTATTTTCGATTTCTATCATACAGAGAGGAGTGACTACCTCGTGTAAATAAGTTTTACATTAAATTCAACAGAATGGGGGAAATAAGATGGAAGTACGTTGTGGCCAGGTCATTAAAGAACAAGTAGGTATATAATTTTCGTATATGCACATATAGTTATAAAACAATATAATGCGATGAAAACATCGTACAAAGAACTTAAAACTTGAATAAACTCATGTTTACCTACGTGTTACACATAAATACTGTCGTGAATAATGGGATCACTACAATGTTTTTGTTACCCACAGCCAATATCATGATGGAATTGAAGCTACGTGCGCCCTCTAACGGTGGTACAAGAAAATAATAAATGTTGGCGATTTTAAAAACATATAGTTTGTTTTGAGTACAAAATGCGTTACTCATAGTAAGGTATGCATAATATGCAGTAAAAATAGGATAAGTACAAAGAACATACAAGAAAAAGTACAGAAAAAAGAAAAATAGACAATTTTAAAATAACAATAATTGTGATTAATTGTAAGTTATACAGGCTGTTTACACGACGAACTGCATCGATCGATATATGAAAGAGTATACATTAGAAATTCTGAAAATTTCGGGTATATACTAAAGCCGACTAGGCTATTGAACTAAAATTTTTTTAAATAATCTAGGCCATCCGGTTGTACCGAAAGTGGCTGTCAACTTTATTATTTAAATGGATAGCTTGTGCATTTTTTAATTCTCTCGTTCTATATCTAAAGTAAGTTTGTTAAAAAATATGTTGTTATTTTCAACCATATTTGAAATATTTGCTTTTTTTTTAATTTTTAACTGATGGACGAGTTGCATCTGAACTTCTATAACTGCAAAGGCTATTTAACTTTGGAAATTTGTGGAATTGTTGACTGTGTAGGGTAGCATCCGAAACCGAATGAATTTTCGAAAACATTATACAGCGTTCCCGAAAATTACAGTTAAACTTTCGAATTGAAAAAGTGTCAACACTTTTTTTTAAATACAACTACCTACTTTTTTCTTTCTCATCAAACTGCCCTTACAAGAATACAAAAAAAGTTATATTCGTTATCCATCTAAAATGGATACTTTTTAAGATACTTAGTAAAATATGTATGTATGGTGTAAGAAGGTAGCTTATGTAGTGTTTTAAAATGTTATCCTGCTTTGGTATATCTAAGTAAGTCATGACCATTCGGTAAACAATCCAGCATTGATGAAATGTCTCTTTTAGTTTTCAATTATAAACAATGGCCGGCACGGTTAAATTATACGATCGAAGATTATTTAAATTTGTTTATTATTTATGGAGAATGCAATGAAGTGATAACAAGAACATGTGATACCTTTGCTGCTCGGTATTCCCAAAAGCAGAAGCCGTCACTAAACATAGTTAAACGAATAATAGAGACTTTTAAATACTTCGGATCGATTAAGGCAAAAATTCAAAAACATAAACCTATTGTTAATAATGCAAACATGGAAATCGTTATTCTGGGATACTTCACAGCGTAATGTCTTTAAGACAAGCGGCGCTAGAATCAGGATTATCTAGGTGCTCAATACACAAAATACTGCGCAAACATAAGTTTCATCCATACCTGTTTTCCATGGTATGGATGGTTCCAACTTAAAGATATTAACTTTCCAATAAGAGTGAATTTATTTTAACATGCTCTCAAGAAAATCCATTGTTCTTCAACAACATTACCTGGACGGACGAAGCCAAATTTACAAAAAATGGTATATTTAACCGGCACAATTCACATTACTGGAGTGATTCGAATCCACGCGTATTTAGAATGCAAAACTTCCAGGAAAGCTGAACTATCATTCATATCTTTCTTACGGTAAAAATTATGAAGAAGAAATAGTAAATATAATACAGGGGTTATTTCTGAAAAAAATCATCATAATAGTGTTTTAATTAAAAACAACAAGCCATTTGCTTAAGTAAACAAACAAAGAAGGACGTATTTCTTCCTAAGAAATACGTCCGCTTACGCTTAGAATATCCATTATATTTTACTCGACGATCTACGCTTAAATAACTCATGTGCTATGTGCAGTGTTATGTTTTGTGTTAGTTAGATGGGGGAGTGTGAACAACTGACTCGTATACGTGCAGTAAGACTAATTCCGAAGGAAATACATTAGTATTTTTATTGAGATAGTTATCTAAATATTATGTATTCCCGATAAGCACTTAATATATTTTTCATTTTAATACGGTTTCTAAACTTGTCTACATAAATTATTTTAGTTAGCAATAAACAAGGTAATGAGTTACTCCAAGCTGAGCTAAACTAATTCAAAAGTTTGTAAGATTAATAAAATGGGCGGGGGAGTTGACGCGAGATTGGCCCCGCCACTCAATATTGTCACAAACCGCCACTGGTTATTTACCAACATTTCTTTTTAAACTAGATATGCAAATTATATCTTCACGCCGAACCACTGACATTCCATGAATAGAGCTATCTTTATTTTTGTTTAAAGTAAGTCTTTTTGAAGGGTAGATTCTAAACAAATGGCATAATTTAAAGATACAGATAGGCTACCACGCCTGGAACGCTTTGTGATATGTTTCTGAAAGTCGCAACAACCGAAATGTGCCAATGACCGTTGTCTTTAGCCTATTATTATTTTATAGATTTAAATGATTGCTAAATAAAGTCAACCATCAGAAAATAAAACCACAATGTCTTCATTAAAATACATCCCAATATCGAATAACTGGTTCTAATGATTGCTTTCCAAAGGGCCTCGAATACGTATTGGCATTGTTGGTATTCCGGTTATCGAATTTGGAATGGCTTGCCAAATGGAAGGACTACACTATATTGGAATGAGAAACGAGCAGGCCGCCTGCTATGCAGCCCAAGCCATCGGCTACCTCACCGGAAAGCCAGGAGTGTGTTTGGCCGTATCTGGGCCAGGTCTCTTACACACTCTTGGTGGCTTAGCTAACGCACAAATAAACTGCTGGCCCGTTTTAGTTATCGGAGGATCAGCACCGCAAGATCATGAAGGCATTGGAGGATTCCAAGAATGCAATCAGGTTTTTGCCATATTGTTAAAATTCTTATTTGCACTTGTCCTAAGTCAAATATTTTTATTACAGGTAGAATTAGCAAGACCTTACTGCAAATATTCAGCTAGGCCTCCAAGTATTTCACTGATTCCAATGCACGTCGAAAAGGCTATACGCCTAACCATGTATGGGCGTCCAGGTGCAGCTTACTTAGACCTTCCTGGGAACATATTGTCACAGCGCATCCCGGAAGAATCAGTTCCACGTCAGTACAAAGTAGGTCCTATTCCAGTGATCTACCCGCAACCTGCCTTAATTCAGAAGTCCACGAATGTACTTATTGAAGCAAAAAGACCTTGGTAATCATTGGAAAGGGTGCAGCATATGCCAGAGCAGAAACCGAAATCGCAGCCTTAATAAACTATACAAACCTTCCGTTCTTGGCAACTCCAATGGGAAAAGGTGTTGTGCCGGATATCCATAGAAATAGCATTGCACCTGCGAGATCGCTTGCATTACTACATGCCGATTGCATCCTACTAATTGGCGCGAGACTAAATTGGATGCTACATTTTGGGAGACCGCCACGTTATGCACCTGACGTCAAAATTATCCAAATCGACGTATGTGCGGAGGAATTGAATAACAGTAAAAATGCTACAGTGGCGATACAGAGCGATATAAAACCGGCTATTGACCAACTTTTGAACGCGTTAGAATCGAGGAAATATGTATTCGATGGCAAAAGCGATTGGTGGAACGAATTAAGTGCAAAATGTTCTGAAAATAAGAAAGGTGTACAGGTATGTATAACTATATTTATAAATTAAACAATCATAGATACTTTAAAAAATTCTTAACCACTTCGCGTTCCGAGGTACATTTATGAACGTGACACTTTTGTTCTGTTTGAGATATTGGATTAATGGATATTATTTTTAGAGATTTTTTTAAGATTTATATAAATATTTCTGGTTTACGGTGCGAGTTTTTATTAATTAACTTTACTTCTATGCACAAAAAAATGGGATCTAAATTTTAAAGTTTTTTTTAAAGTTACTTTAGAATAAATTAGGCAAATTTAAGCAAAAGACGATTTTGCTAGCTTATCTGGCATAGTGTTAGTTCTAGAACACAAATATTACAAAAAAGTGTCTATCTTTAGGTTTGCTAACTCAGAAATTAAGATTTATTGCTTTCTTTGCTTACAAATAGGCGATGTCGTTAGATATTACACCGCCCATGAATTACTACGCAGTGTTTCACCACCTTCAAGAACTTCTTCCAGAAAATCCTGTAATAGTAAGTGAAGGAGCTAATACGATGGATATTGGGAGGACAATTTTGGTAAATAATCTACCTAGACATCGTTTAGACGCAGGCACTTTCGGAACAATGGGAGTTAGTAACCACTTTCTTAAAATTAAAGTTTCACTGGATATTACGATACTAATGATTTTTAGGTTGGACCTGGATTCGCAATAGCGGCTGCTCTTTGGTGTAAACATTACACCGCTAATAAACGTGTGATTTGCGTGGAAGGTGATTCAGCCTTTGGATTTTCCGGCATGGAACTAGAAACGATGTTCCGATACAAGCTTCCGATAATTATCGTTATCGTTAACAATTCAGGGATATACGGTGGCTTGAACAAGGAAATCTTCGATGAGTTGCAGCATAGTGGGGAAAGCACTACGACGTGAATAACTCGTAACATATTGTTGTAATTTAATGTGTGATTTTTATTTTATTTTAGAATTCCACCCACCAGTTTGACTGCATGCACTCACTATGAAAAGATGATGGGTCTATTCGGTAAACAGGGTTACTTTTGCCAAACTATATCTGAATTACAAGATGCTGTAAAGCGATCCCTTGTGGTAGAAGATTCTCCTAGCATGATAAACGTCATAATTAATCCATCGGCGGACCGTAAACCTCAAACATTCGCATGGCTTACAGAATCTAAACTGTAGATTTAACGAAAAAGGTGTATTTGGTTACTAAATTATAAGTGATATTTTTATAAAGTAAGTTTTGAGTATGAAATATGATTAGACTTCTGCACACTTTTGTTAAGATCTTATATTAATATAGAATTATCCAACCTGCGATGTATCAACCAGTTCCGATAAATCAAAATAAACGAACATGTCATATACAGTCAGTGATAAATTTATAATTCATTCTTACAAAGAGTTTTCGTACCATGTATATTTGGTTGTTAAACTAATATTTTTCCAAATTTATTCCAATTGACTGCCCCTTTTTTGCCTGATAAACATTTTCTAGCCAATAAAATTTAAGTGAAGTAGTGAAGTCTTAAGAGCCCCATACATTTCAGTATTTTTTATTTTTTAGTTTTAACTGTTTGCTCCAGACGACGAAACATGTTCAGGTGTCATGGCGGCTGCGTTAAATATTATGCAAAAAGGGATAAAGAACGAAATAGTGTAAAGACTGACTTTTATAGCGAAAAATATTTGCACATAAATATAAATGGATATAAAGTGACATACGTGTGGTGTACAAATTTTATCAGTGGCTACTGCCCTTCGCGGGATACTCCATCATTTTTATTTGCTTCCTAAAGGTTTGCTTTAGTAGGAGCGGCTCCAAGAGCCACGGAGCCATGGCCCCATCATTGCAAATCACAAATTAATCATTAAAAAGCTTTTATTTCTATAAAAAATACCGATAAATATACGTACACACACACACACACACACACACCTGCCACGTCTAGATTGGTAGTGTAGTAGTGTGGCAGAGTGGGGCCAACCCATAGACAAGGATAAATATATATGTCTGGTTCACGTTGAGAAGGAAGTATTACTCTTATGGAGATAGTACCCACCGATGCCAAATCTATTGAAGTACTTAATTTTTCGTATGTTGTCGCTCTGAATAACTTGACGAATTTCAGGTTGACGCTTAATAAATGTCAATTCAGTGAATTTTGTTTGCCGTTTGTATTTATTGGTTATGTCCCATTAACATAAAAATTCATAGAATGTTTTATTTTATGGTTTTGTATTTATTTTCGGGAAAACATACATAGATATTATATACATGTTGTAATATATTTACAAATATTTACAGAGGTATGGTCACAACAAATTAAAAATTATTTCTATAATCATAATAACACGATTAACTAAGGTCGGAAGACCAATAGGAAGATGATGATGAGGTCGATGTTAAATTAATAATAAATTCTTTCGGTTCATTTTGCATTTCATCCAACCGCCACATACCTTCCTCAACAAAGTGTCCAGTATTTACCCATGATTCGTCAGTGAAAACAATGTTTCTATCTTGATTACAATACCTCCTAATAGCACGTAAACAATCATGTCGCTATCTTATAATATCATCACGGTCTATTACTATTACTAACATTACTTTCTTTCCAATTTTCTCAAATGTAAAACCAATGTCAAGTAAGAACCTGTAGAGTGTACTTTTCGAAAAATCGGGTTAACCTTCTTCGCTATTTACTGCAGTTAGTATCATGGCCATCGCAGGCGGAATATTTCTTACAAAAAACCTATGAACTTTACATCTAACAAGTGTCTGAATGTGTTCATCATATACTTTCAAACGAAAATTGTTGTTTCAATTTATCTTCGTTTGTAAGCTTTGCCACTGGATGGTTTTCTTTTCATTGCGAACAGAATACACCATTCTTTCACCACAACCAAGCGCTTTACTTGTTTCCTCCACAGCCTTAGAAACATTCATATTTTTTGCAAAATATGTAAAAAGGAATTTAGGATCACTTGCTTTTCCTTCGACGAATACACTTCGCCTGTAAGATTCCATACTCCAATTCTACGAATACATCACCTTTGTATTACATGTGATTATAACAGCTGTTTTATTATAGGGACTTACAACAGATAATACAAACGACGGCAATAGTGGCTTTTTTTATAAAAACTGATCTGTTTAAAATAAATACGTAATAGAAAAAAACTGGGGTAAACTCAAGGGACACAGAATAATCGAAATTGACAAATGACAGGTACAGTAAATGATTACCAACAGCTATATTATCTCTGACCGATAGCCACCAAATAATCTGGCAACAATCCCCATGATAGAAAAAGATAGATACATATAAACGAGTATGAAATTGAAAGGGACGCATATAGTCCATAAGAACAATACTTCTTTTAAAACTTGATCTAGACTGTAGATAGAGCTTAGAGCTGCGCAGTGTTCAGATCACATGGAGGCCGCCATTTTGATGCATGACAGGGTCGTGAAAAAACAATTTAAACATGAAACAAGGACGTAATGGTAATATTTTAAAATAAAAAAATAAATAAAATGCTCATACTTCCTTTTGACACTAGTATTATACTATATACATACAGGAAATAGTATTTTGTACTGCTAGAAAGACATTACATTGATATTTAATTCATTTTTATTTATTCAAATGTATAAGCTAATACACTCAATACTTGGAATTTTAAGTTTTTAGGTTATTTCATATTTCTGGGGAATAGTAAATACACATTATGTCATATGACATTTCTTTATTGGTGGCTAAACACAAATATAAGTTTGTTTAATTTTTTTTCTTACTAATTCGACTTGCAGTTCTTGCGTTTAATTTCACCAAACTATGAAGCCGTATTTTACAATAACACTCAATGATCACTTTTGTTAATAAGATCGGATGTTCTTCAAGGAACTGTCTGCGATATGCTGAAATTACCAATACATATTCTTAATCTCTCGGATCAGCTGACTATTAATCCATCTGAAATAGAATACATGTCATGTCTATGTTTTGTGTCAACAGTGCAGAAATACCTTTATTCTTTCATTGCGACAGTGTATATTTATTTTCTCTCAGATTCTTTGCAGCAGACGTTAACTGCAACAAGCACTCTTCACAAAGGAGAATGCAATAAAGCTATACCCACATACTCATAACAAGTAGATTATAGTTGGCTCTTACTGATGGAAACTGATGTTGTCATCAGGGGATACCAATCTACGGATGCTTTTACATCCTGGTACACAGCAAGATATTCTACAACATAAACGCTAATTCACATCTAATTATTCACGGTAATAATACCACACACTTCACTAAATGTTCTTGGTTCTCTTAACACTTAAACTCTCTTAAAATATTTAAAAAAATGGTCCAACAAAATGGATTATTTACTAACAACGTATTATTCAATAATTCAACTACACTTTAATAAACTACTAATTACTAAACAACTTTAATCGAAATAATAGTATAAATATGAAATGCTTAAATATTACGAAAATATAAACACGAATAACCTTAAAAACAATGGGTTTTATAAACCTCCCAAACAAAACTACTACAACAACAGCTGATCTATACATCAAAATGGCGGTTTCTACTACGAATGCGCAATGGTCTAAACTCTTTCTAATAGTTATATTCTTATCTATGGGCCAACCGTATCTTGGCTCGCTGCCCGCTGGTTGATCAAGTCACGCGTCAGAAGGCCGTCGAAGATCGGCTATTGAAAGTAGAAACATACTTACCTTTCTAGGGAGTACTTGCGTCGAGTTGTTTGTAAGTTGGTCAAATCGCAGTAGTATACCGTGGCCAAATCACAGATGTGACTGGTGCGGTATATTACCTAACCTAGCAGTTTAATTATTTTGTTTATTTACTTTCTTTGCTTTTTGCTTTTACCGACTACTCATATATTGTTCATATTTCTATTATATGAGTAAGCTTTGTGTAAGTATACATATTATAGCAATAATAATAAAGATACAAAGAAAATCAATAAGAAAGGAATTAAGTTTAAACTAACTTTATTTAATCATCAATAAATTGGGTAGTTCTAGTTGACTATTTCTAGTTGATTATTTACTACTGAAGAAAATAAACATTACATTGTTACGGTATTTACCATTCCACTCTCAAACAACTTTCATTAGATTCTATCCTAAAAAAATGGTGTGTTCTAATCACAATCGATATTAGAAACGCTTTCAACCTAGCTAGTCACAGTTTGATTATAGAGAAGTTGCACCAGAGAAACATCTCTAGTTATCTTATTAACATGATAACTAGCTACCTGAGTAACAGAAGGATGGTACTGGAAAAAGATGAAACGATGTCAAGTAAGGCAGGAGTACCACAGGGATCGGTTCTGGGACCAACCCTGTGGAATATCTTATATGATAATGTACTAGACCTGGAACTTACCAGAAATGCTGTTAGCGTTGCTTTCGCAGATGACTTAGCCCTGGTGGTTGGAGCCAATGACGAAAATACGCTGATGATAAACGTAAACTCGTGCTTGGAGCAGATCAGCATGTAGACTAAACAGCATAAAATGAGTCTTGCACCAGACAAAACGGAAGCTGTAATAGTCAGAGGTAATTGGGTAAGGGATCAGGTCACCTTTAACACAGAAGGAGTAAGAATAACCCCCGTAAAGTACTTAATCTACCTGGGTGTTGGCATTGATGACAAGCCAAATTTTAGACAGCATGTGGTGTTCGTGGTAGCCAAGGTGGAAAAGAATCTTTCTGGACTGACCAGGTTGATGTCGAATGTTGGGGGCCCAGGAAGTTGCAAGCAATCTGTGCTATGTAGTGCCATGCACAACATGATCCTCTATCGAGCTCCGGTATGGGGCGTAGCAATAAGACTTCAAAAGTATAATAGACTCCTCCAAAAACTGCAAAGAAGTATGCTGCTACGCGCGGCGTCGGCATATAGAACGGTACTGGCGGTAGCGCTACAGGCTGTAACCGGTACAGTACCCATAGATCTGAGGGTACTAGAGAGGGGCTTTAGGTAGCGTAAGTTTAGGAAAGAAGACGACCAAAAAGCCGTGAAAAAAGGGGCGAGAGAGGCTTCCCTAAACGCCTGGCAGGATAGATGGACGAATGAGCACGATAAAGCTCAGTGGACTAAAAGGCTGATACCAAACGTGATTTTGTGGGTTAATTGCGACTACAGAAAGTTAGATTATTACCTGACGCAGGCTCTGACAGCGCACGGAGTTTATAGGTCCTTCGCTAAACGAATAAAGAAAGACCACAGTGACGACTGCATTTACTGTGGGAATGTGGATACCGCGGAACACACTATCTTTGAATGCGGAAGATGGGATGAGTTTAGGGAAGTCACCTATAATCAGCTAGGAATATCTTTAACACCAGACACGTTTGTTCCCGAAATGGTCAAGACAAAATCGAATTGGCATATAATATATGGTATGATAGTGAACATTATGAGTCGAAAGGAGGCAGATGAGAGAGCCAGACAGGCAAGAGCTGCCTGATAAAGGGAGACAGCCGCCGGTCGCACCTGATGATATGTCCTTGACGGTTTCAGGTGTGTCTGAGTCATGGAGAGGAGCAGGAGGTTTTAGTGGGTAAACAGTACATTGCACTAACCATACTGGAGTCCCACACATCGTCCATAAAGGATTTCCTCCTGGGTAAAAAAAAAAAATTGTAAAATCTGTACAACGATTTTATAACGGATGAATCTACCGAAACTTTTGGTTAGGTGTCCATATAGTTACATATTTGTATAAATTGTGTGATTTTGGAAATACTCAACTTTCCGGTTTTGTCTTGATCATCCAAAATTTATTATCTGAACTGACGGACGGTGTTTGTTGTTCATAGACGTTTTGCACATTTAAATCACACAGTCACATTCACTCAATATATTAGTAAGAAAAAATAGTAAACTTTTGTTGCAGATAACGTTAATAGACATTTAGTTACGTACAAAATAAACACGAAATACATATGATCCCGTATTCCACCGTGCTTATTGAAATCCTCTTGAAACCATCCGAATACGTGCAATTTATACGAGTATGTCTGGTGGAATATGGAATCGCAATATTATTCCAATATCATGGCCTTCCGATTCGGGTTTTCCGATTATTGAAATCACCCGAATATTTACAACACTACTTTCGTTACCTAGTTCTATATTTTTCTAATCAATTAAAAGTACCTCGTATAAAAATCAACATACACTGCAAAAATGTTATTTTTGGCTGTGTATGCATAAGCTACAAATGTTTAAGTCGCAGGAAAATATCATGAATAGGTGAATAGTATTTATACTGATTTGTTTCTGCTATTGCACCCTTGGATGGGGAACTATTGAAACTCGGATTAGATAAACGAATAAAACAAATTCTTGTAGTTCCTACATTTATTATTCCAACGAATATCATTCATTTCACTTGACAATATTGATCACAAGACTCGATTAAATTAGCTATATTTACAAAATAATAAAACGAATAAATTTATTACACTTCGTCCAAAACAAATAAAACATTTTACATTTCCTAACTTACTAAGAAATATTTCCTTCTTTTTCAAAGAAAAAGGAACGCAACGTCACGTTTATTTGACAATTCACTCCTCTTTCTTAAGTTTAGTATCACACAAATCGGTTTCATTTTCGGTTTTTTTTTTGTTATCTTCGCCCACCGATATTTTTTTAATATATATGTAGTAGTTAATTTACGGTCAACATTTTTACAAAAATACGTATCAATTATTTCTCAAAAATTAATATCGAACAGCTTGTATATAATACAATAACAGACAAGAAGCATAATAAGAAAAGCCAGAAAATAACAAGAGAAACAATACAATATCACAACTAAAAAAAAATGTTGCTTACAACTTTTAACATATTCAACTGGTATCTTTACTTTTATGATTTTACATTCTTGTCACTAACTACTTAATTTGTTATTCGTAAGAAAATTTACGTCGTTATTCTGTAATATCTTGTTACTTAACAGTTATTAATTAGAATCGAATCTAGAAATCACCTGATGCTTCTAGAGATCCCATCACCAATGGATGTTTTTTAATAATTAGAAATTCTATGTTACAGAATGTGCAGTAATATGATAAGTTTTCCTCTTGAATTTTATTTCATGCTCAAAAATTGCACTGGTATAGTACGCATATTAATTACTATTACCGTCATTTAAATTTCGGTTATTATATATCTAGATCTAAAAAATCTTCTAATATTACGTTTCGGTATATGTCTTCTATCCGCTTTTGTGTATTATTATTTATTCCTTATTAGAAATTGAGAGAAATCAGATTTTTAAGTCATTTTAAAATTGAAAATGCTTATTATATTGGTAAAAATATAACTACTTCTGACGTAGTAGTCAAGTTCGTGGCACTTCCGGAAACAATAACATTATAGTTTCGGTATGTATTTGCCACAATACAAAACAAAATCAAGCAAAAAGAGGTCACAACAAAACAAAATTTATGTACTTCGGTGTAGGAAACATGAAAGCTTTATGATGAATCTTGCTCGAATGCGAAAATATGATCAGTGACACAACTTGCAGCAGGAGAGATATAACTAAAGCTATAGAGTCTTAAAATGGATTAAATATTGATGGAAGTTTTGTTATAACAAGTATTAGAAAACTTTAGGTATATTTAAAATTCAAATTGAAGTAGCAATCTAATAAAAATTGTGAACAATCAATTAAATGTATTAACCTTAGGATAGAATATTAAAAAATTAAAAACAAATTACTCATTATGTGGATTATTTGAGAATTTTCTTTTGGAAAATCACTTTTATCTTTTGTCACAGCTAGTCGACAACATGTGTTAGTCAAAATCCCTTCTTAAATTTGATCGTATGACCAAACAGCAGAAAGAAAGAAGCCAACAATACGTCTGTACGTAATTTGCAAAAAAGGAAGTATACAGGCTAGGGTAGTCAAGTCGCACTACCCAAACAGCACCAGTACGTCATACTGACGTCAATTTGGGATTATTATTGGTCGCGGACGTTAAATGACCAATTAATGATGTCATAAATAAGCTGCCTTCTGGCGTTGGTTGCTGAACGTCAATATCACCTTTCCAATGACCAATATAAGCTTGCTATACTTTCAGTGATTGCACAAGATTTAAACATTTTGTGAGACGTATGAAAGTGTCTTCCGAAGGTCGCGCTGCAATAATCGACATTTTTTTTAAGTATGCATAAAATCAAGTTGCTGCCCATAGTATCAGCAACAGTTGCAAGTATTACACATAATCAGAATTATAAGATTATAGCCAAGAAAAGAACAAACACTATAGTATACCTAAAATGTAAAAAATGACGAGTGCAACAAATTAACGTCCGTTTCTGACACTTCAGACGTTTTTCAGAACATCATGTCCGTCATAAATATTACCAAGATATGACGACATATTGCCGTCAGTGTGCTACCTAGGTAGATACTAGAAAAATTGAATAGATAAGCAACAACATCCTTTGTAGGTACACGTGATCTGAGTTACGTAAGAAAACGTTTTGCACGTTTGAAACACTGCAACAATTTATCCTTAATTCTCACTTTTAAGTTTGGTATTATTGATGATGAGAGAGTTGAAATATCTATGTGTAATAGAAACACAAAAACCTCCTACTAAATAAATGATTCCGAATTAATTATTGTTATCCTAGCCTATTTACCCAATATTGTTAGAGAAGAGGAATTTGCAACAATGATTGAAGCTTTCCATTTGAATACAACCTGCTGATGTTAGACTAACTATTAGTTAGGTTATTATCACCATCCTTGAAGAAAAAGAAAGCACATTATTCTAAGAGGTCACATACCAGAAATAGTACTTGGAGTATAAGGGGAAAATTGAAAATATAAGCAGGATTAGCGTTGAATACTTACATTTCAACCATTTTTTTAAGGCTGCGTTTCAAAGAGATCCGGGGATAGTAAAGAGACAATAAGGCAACACTGTTTTTAGTTAAATTCATCGTTTACAGGAAAGAAAAATAAAGAAAAATGTTAAGGTAAACGCGTAACGTTACAAAATTAGCAATAAAATGAAATATTAATAAATTTCGCAGGATTCTTTTCCTGATATGGACGAAAACTGTTTCTGGAATTTTGTTATCAATATAACGCCATTCGAACCTCTTGAAAACGCAACTTTTTAAATACGCTGTAGCAAGGAAGCCTCTTTGCGATTATTAATTTTTCATAGACAGCAGTAGCCACATCTACTACGAACAGCAGCATGCGCTTCATGCATATAACGATGTATACAACCGTTCGTATTTGGGATGGCGCGTGCGGTATGTGGCACGTGGTTGCCTGTTTCCTCTCTCACTAGCGCACTTGTCATAGAAAATTCTTAAAAACACGTATTTTGACTACCCCTGTCTGTATATAAATGTGCGCCACATTTAGCTAGCTCACTGTAAATAATACACACATACTTACATAAATTCTCTCCTATTCTCTAAGCATAGGTATAAGAATTTGATTAATTATTTCTGTTGTTTGGAATATGAAAAAATCTAACGTAATAAATTAAAATAATATAGAATATATAACAATCATAATACAAAAAATATTAAATATAATACAGCAAACATTGAAATGAAATATTAAACATTTCCTGTAAGTTATTCACTTATTGTTTTGTTTCTAGTTTGATTTAAAAGAATATTACGATATTTCTAACAAAACGACAAAACTAATGTATTATTCGAATCCTCATGCAAATTCCAACCCATAATCTTTCGTACTACTGCACTGTAGTTAATTGTGTTAATAAAATAATTGATATTAAAAACTGGTGCTGAAGCTAATATCCGTTATTGATAACATCCATAATTTGACTCTATGTGAGTAGTATATATAGGAGAAAAAAACAAGAAAAAGATCTTTACAAAATTCTTTAACATATCACACGACCGGTTTCGGTCTAACCGAGCATCTTCAGGTCAGAATCTATAATCAGTTTACTATTTATTCTTGACTAGTTTTAAACTGATTATAGATTCTGACCTGAAGATGTTCGGGTTAGAGCGAAACCGGCCGTGTGACATATTAAAGAATTTTGTGAGGATCAAGACCTTTTTCTTGTTTTTTTTTCCTTATAATATCAGTTACTGTAAATTAATAGCTCCAAAGTTTCCTTTTTGTTGGAGTGACAGCTTTCTCCACATTGACAGAAAAAAATCTTTAAACCAACGAAATTTTGAATTTTGAGGCATACTTCTTTCTTCCAAAATAATATTGTTTATGCTAAAAGAGCACTTCTAATGAAATAAAATCGTTCTTTTTTTGAAATTTTTTTTAAAATCAGAGTAAACTCCCTTGATGAAAGAATATTTAATTTAAACAGAAATTCGAACAAAACTCTGAATTGGAATTCATTTTCTTGCACCTAAAAGAAGAATTACTTGTATCGACAAACCAAGTTTTCAACGGAATAATTCTTTTTTTTTTTGAAATGATACATGTGTGTTTTATTCCCCCCGCTTCCATCTTGTATTTTCAAAAAAATATTTAAAAAAAATTGTACTAGCAAACTTAAATAGCAGTACAATGTACAATATGCACATACTAATAACTTTTCAATACATGATGCAAGGCTCGATATAGATAATATGTTTCGCTAGAGAAGCGCGTTTCTTTATTGAAAGAATTGTTAATTTCTTTTGAAACATACATTTAAAAAAAAAACCGCTTCAATCTAATACAATTATTTTTTTTAAAACGAATTAATTAAAGCTTTAACTGGAAAGAACAAAGAAGAATAAATAAAAAGAATATTATACTCCTAAATAAGACTGACAATGAGGCAATCAATTCCCCTCATTAAACTTCTTTGAAATACTTTCACCAATTGTGGTAACTTGATTCTTTTTCGGAAATAATAGTAGCTAATTGAAATATTCACTCAAGCTGTATATATCACATTTGTGGTACAAGATGTGAAATTTTATACCGGATTGGTACATCTTTAAATAGGGACGCAATGTATATTGCCGCTTGTATGGAACGACTGCTTATATAGCAATGGAAGGACTGGAAGGCCTGTTAGTAACTGCGGCGGATTCTTTTACCTAACAATAAGTTTCTGTCTCTATTTAAAGGTGTATCCAGTATATACCTTTTTTAATAATTAAAAGAAAAATACATTAACTACTTGTGTTGAATAAATATAATATTTGTAATACAGCTTCTCTTTTTGTTTCTAGATTCTGACAATTGAGCAATCTGTATCCTCGATTGTGATTGTGTTCATAAATTAAAATAACAGCAGCTTATTGAATTAAAAATAGTAGATATTTCTAAACATTGATGTATCTTATTTAATTTGAAATTTAACACATTTGTGGTATCAAAAGTACTTACTCAAGTAGCATAAAATATTTCTAAAACGTGGGTTTAATGTTTTCCCAATATAAAAATAATAAAACATACTTTGTAAATAGTTGGTACTACTTGAGTATATGTATATTAAAACAAAATGTTTAAGAGCGCGTACCGTAATTCACAAATAGCAACCGAATTCTCGGTTTTGTGTCCCGAATATAGCGGATTCCTGAAAATTATGATATTTACGGAACGCGGTTGCTGAAGTTTGGTTATTTTAGTTGTCACCAAAACAACCTCGCTCATTTTACGATTTTCTGATTTTTCTATCCCCTCCACTGCCGAAACATAAACGCACACCATACCGCACCTGTATCTATGATTTGTATTCTACGTTACAAACTTCTGGAATATTCACATTGTTTTATAATCACTAAAAAATTAATCATTAATCATACAAATCCACACGGAAACCACATGTAGGTTATCTTTAAAAGTGGTACTAAACAAAAAAAAAATTAACATACTTGACATCAATCAAAGTGTCCCGTAAATTTTCTGATATACTCGGCAATCGTTAATAACCGCAAATAAACCGCAACTAATCATTTGGTTACAATTTTATATTTACGGTACGCGCCCTAAATGTTCTTTTTCTGGTTTTATCATTTCAACGAAGTACAAAATTATCACCTATCTAGTTCTTCATCTAGTAAACTTTTAAACTATTAATAATGAAATGCTAAACCAATAATATGTACAGAAGTTGTGAAAAAAGGACCAACTGTTTATTAACCTTATAAAAAAAATTGTGTCAATATAAAGCAAAAGTAAAACAATTTTGAAAGTAATTCTGGAGAAAACGTATAGTAATTGAAAAATTCATTTCATTTATTTCAATCTTTAAAGTTTGTTCTGAAAGATATATGATGGAATAGATCATTTGTCACAATAATCCAAAAGCGGCAAATTTTAAACAAAAGCGTTTCTAACAAAAATCAATTAACTTGAATTTTATTGAATACATTTTAAATCATTAGCGCTCAATGATTTGTTTGTAGATCAGTACTTTTCTCAGAAACTATAAAACTAAATGAAAGCTTGGGAAAAGCACTAACCTATGATAGATTACTGGTCGCTAATGAGTTAGTTTGGAGCATTTTGAAGGTAATTTTTGATATTTTCTTTTCTTGCTTTCCGTGAAAAAAAGCGAACTTTACTAGTAGCAACAATTTTCAAATTTGATACGCGTAATTTGACAGCTGTTTAACTGGATAAATAAAATAAGAGAGTTCTTCCAAGTGAATTTGTGTGAGTACGTGATTACAATAAAAGATGATGAATGAAAATCAGAACCAAATCTCGCAAACTCTTTTTATTAATGATGGAATAATGGCGACATGTTTCTAGTGGTTGAACCACCCATCCTGAGGCCGAAGCTGGAAGCCAAAGTAGGGTCTTTTAATTTTTCCCCTATAAATAATAAAAGTAGTTTGTGAGATTTGGACCTGATTTTAATTCATCACCTTTTATTGTAAAAAAAAAAAGATAATGCTATTTTACAAGAATATTATAAAAAGTATAGAGAACTATTAGACATACCTATAAAAAAAAGAAAAAGATTAGTGAGTGAAATTTTAGAACCAATTTTTTGCTGTACTTGATATACTAAATCCAAATAATATTCCGTTGTTTTCGCATCATTCATCACCAAATCATTCATGCACCAAAATATGTATGGATCATGTTATCAATTTACCTAAAGCTGTGTACTTATGTCTTCAATTAAACTAATCTTTTAGCTTGATATTTTTATTTTTTACTCAGACGGGCATTTTTTATGCGACCTGTCATTCTTTTGAAGTATCTTGGATATTAGTATAAACTCGGAACTTCATCATATTAAATCTAATTAAAATATACCTAAAAGATATTGTGTTTAAGTTAAACAGATTATTTTAAAAAACTCTTCATATCCATCAACTTTTGTATGAAACATTTTCTTTTAGAAAGTTTCTTTTTAGGAATTATTTTGAATTACGAAGTCAAATATGCCATCACATATTTGTTTCTATGCATTTTTTTATTGTGGATAATATACCCAAACGTTGTGGTGTTTATATGTAAATTTTAATAGACAAATCGGAAGAAAAAGAAAGGACGCATCCTTCTTATATCTATTTTTTTTTAATTTGTCCTTTAAATAAGTATCAATATACTCATAATTTATATCTTTCATTTGTAGTCTGTCCATATCACTATTTAGGTTTTTATTTTGCTACTTCTAGTAATATTTCGGAAGAAAAGTTGAATACTTTTGAAAGTGTCATCCCTTAATTAACAAGCAACATAAACATTCTGTTGAGCGTCTGCAACAAGCAACGTACAAATAACAACAAAACCATTTCGCTTTTATTTGGATATAATCGAGCAATGTAGTACGATCACCATTAAACGATTAAAAACTATGGCGAAATATATTATATATTCTTTTTAATATGCTCGTGTAAGAACACGCCACGTTTGTGATGCAATGTTTTTTATATTGCACAAATCCCGACCAAAATCTTAGAACCTACGTTGACTATCTACATTTCTTACTATTATATTTTAACATCATTATACGAGACCGTCGCAAAATTGAAACAGGAGGTGTTTTCTCTTGTATTTCATCATTTGTTTTGTAGACATATTCAGGCGCTTTTTTCCATGAAACATCATCTTAAATCTAGTTAATTTACTACGCTCTCTTGCGTTTTTCTTTTTGCAACTATTCATTTCTTATATGTATCAAACTTATTTATACGTACTAGATAAACACAAAACGAGAAACGTTTTCGCTTCACATCCGACGGAATTAATAAGTTGAAGACGACATTACCCGCAACAGGGCGATGCGATTGATAATTCAGCTGATGTGAAACGAAATATATTTTATGAACACATTTCCTGAATTAAATTCAAACGCCAGCTACTACAATCGTAATATCATTTTAAAAAAGGACCACATTGCTGTGTTTATTGTTAAAGAGTTGTAATTTGTGATCAAAGATTGGAAATTTTCGTAAAGAATAACAGTTTCTCTTTAACGCGCAATTTACATTTTTTTCTTACAACGCACATATTTTAATTGGCCATGCTTGGATTACATACAGCAATATTGATTATCAACGCAATTACTTTCAGCTAATTTCAACGTTTTTCAACAATTGACATAAGCTAGTAACTAATCGATAATTTGTTTGGCAACTGTAATATCGCTAACTCTGTCACCTGAAAACAAAATTACCTACTTAGACTAGATTACTACCAAATAGCTAACAGTTAATTAAATAATGCTAGTTCGAAATACTACATTGTACTTACTCTATTTAAATAAAACAGTAACGCATATGAATTACTGTAATATAAGAATATATCAATAAAGCTATTGGATAACCTATTATCAAATTAGAATTCTTCTAATAAGCCTAGGTTTATTTTCATCTCAAGATGACCGCAGAAATATGTATGTTGTGAATACAGAAGGAAATCTCTTTGTAATATGTAACAATTACGCAATATATACCTAAAAACTAAATTCTTAATGTTTTTTTTTTTATTTTTCGTTACGGTTGTCTGCTTAGCACCGGAGAATTATAGTATAGGTGGCGCTTAAACTTCGCACGGTACGGTAAGAGTTTCGGCCAGACTCAGTTTCACTATAGTGTGTTCCTTACGTCAAGCGGCCGTTGTGCCGGTATTGCACGGTACCACAGGGACCGTCTGACACGCCATCGTCGCCATATTGTTACTAACTACGTTGCCGATACCACAAGCTTTCAGTTCGGTGAATATTTCCGTAAAATAACCGGGTTCGGCGTTTATGCGCAACATATTCGATGATAGTCTATTCACAATGTCCAAACACCTGTCCCAAAATCGCTCTTTCGAGTCCTCCACTAGGAAGGGCTTCAGGGGATAAGAGATTTCGTTGCCCATGTAGGAATAGGACAGATAGAGGCACGTCAAGACGACTGCTTGAAGATCCTGCTCGCAATCTACATCATCCTCGACTAACTCCCTCACCAGCATGTACACGAAGACCACGTTGGCAGGATTTATGAACGCCACGTCCTGGAAAAAGAAAAAGCACATTTGTAGGTATTCATATTTGTTGAGATATTTTGATTGAAAAACCTCATCTACAATGAAATTGCTAATTATGGAGCAATTTCAACTTTATCATCTTTGATTAAAAAAATACAGGATATTTTACTGGGAGGAAATTCTTCTACGAGGTGGTCTGAAATGTTTTTTGGCCTGATAGTGAATATATGTTTCATACATTTCATCTAGCGATGTTCAGTGCTATTGCCACGAAATTATTATTATTATTAATATTTAAGTAATTTTTGAGTTAAGATGTACAAGCTGAT